>JAGSPU010001283.1:0-29022 GCA_019321725.1 Paulownia fortunei | reverse complement strand
CTATGAAAATATTTAAAGACAATCAAATGACATTTATTTACTTTCTTGATTGAAAGGGTTTGACATTTACTTTCTTGATTGGACATTTTCATATCCTAATTGTATGAATTCGTTGTCTAGGATTTGATTTATTTTCTTTTTAAGTTATTTAGTAATTCAGCTTTACAAGCCAATAGATAATCCTAAGAGAAAATGATTCGTAATTAAAATAAAATTGGTGGGAGAGTTTTCCACTTTGGTTCTTAAAATAACTATTTTCTTAAATTGTTACGATTTTTCTTGTGGGTTTATCCTTGATCTATCAGTCACAATCTTTCTCATCTATCATGAGTGCGGCGTCTACCCAAACCTTTGTTTCTTATCATTTAATATAGATAATGTGCCAAGTTAATTGTTCTTGCATGATTTTGAAGCTGAATTAACACAATCCCAAGAAAATACCCTTATGCATGTTCGGGTCTCACTTTTCATTGTGTGGTTCGTATCATTTAATGATGAGAATAATGGATCATCATTAAAGGATCCACTGCATGTTCCGTTGGACTAATAATACAGGCAAGGACTAAAAGTTTCAAAGGCGTACTTAATGGGCAGATTCATTGCATTGGAGTTGATTCCAATATGTTGCAATTTAAGATAGGTCCAAAACCAGATAATGGGCAAGTCAATGTCATTAAGGCACTTTTCAATTTTCCAAGCTCAGCATGTTGCTTGTGTTTGGGCATGAGAAAAGCCTACAAATTTGCAAATTTCAGTATGTTGTTATCAATCTCTGATAAAGGGCAAATCACTTGCCTTTTTTTAAAACAATAAATTGCCATAGACTTTCTTGATTGATTGTAAGAGATTGACTTTCCTTATTTTCTTTGAAAATATTTCAAGACAATCAAATGACATTTATTTACTTTCTTGATTGAAAGGGTTTGACATTTACTTTCTTGATTGGACTTTTTAATATCCTAATTGTATGAATTAGTTGTCTAGGATTTGATTTATTTTCTTTTTAAGTTATTTAGTAATTCAGCTTTACAAGCCAATAGATAATCCTAAGAGAAAATGATTCGTAATTAAAATAAAATTGGTGGAGAGTTTTCCACTTTGGTTCTTAAAATAACTATTTTCTTAAATTGTTACGATTTTTATTGTGGGTTTATCCTTGATCTATCAGCCACAATCTTTCTCATCTATCATGAGTGCGGCGTCTACCCAAACCTTTGTTTCTTATCATTTAATATAGATAATGTGCCAAGTTAATTGTTCTTGCATGATTTTGAAGCTGAATTAACACAATCCCAAGAAAATACCCTTATGCATGTTTGGGTCTCACTTTTCATTGTAAGGTTCGTATCATTTAATGATGAGAATAATAGATCATCATTAAAGGATCCACTGCATGTTCCGTTGGACTAATAATACAGGCAAGGACTAAAAGTTTCAAAGGCGTACTTAATGGGCAGATTCATTGGATTCGAGTTGATTCCAATATGTTGCAATTTAAGATAGGTCCAAAACCAGATAATGGGCTAGTCAATGTCATTAAGGCACTTTTCAATTTTCCAAGTTCAGCATGTTGCTTGTGTTTGGGCATGAGAAAAGCCTACAAATTTGCAAATTTCAGTATGTTGTTATCAATCTCTGATAAAGGGCAAATCACTTGCCTTTTTTTCAAAACAATAAATTGCCATAGACTTTCTTGATTGATTGTAAGAGATTGACTTTCCTTATTTTCTTTGAAAATATTTCAAGACAATCAAATGACATTTATTTACTTTCTTGATTGAAAGGGTTTGACATTTACTTTCTTGATTGGACTTTTTAATATCCTAATTGTATGAATTAGTTGTCTAGGATTTGATTTATTTTCTTTTTAAGTTATTTAGTAATTCAGCTTTACAAGCCAATGGATAATCCTAAGAGAAAATGATTCGTAATTAAAATAAAATTGGTGGGAGAGTTTTCCACTTTGGTTCTTAAAAAACTATTTTCTTAAATTGTTACGATTTTTCTTGTGGGTTTATCCTTGATCTATCAGCCACAATCTTTCTCATCTATCATGAGTGCGGCGTCTACCCAAACCTTTGTTTCTTATCATTTAATATAGATAATGTGCCAAGTTAATTGTTCTTGCATGATTTTGAAGCTGAATTAACACAATCCCAAGAAAATACCCTTATGCATGTTCGGGTCTCACTTTTCATTGTAAGGTTCGTATCATTTAATGATGAGAATAATGGATCATCATTAAAGGATCCACTGCATGTTCCGTTGGACTAATAATACAGGCAAGGACTAAAAGTTTCAAAGGCGTACTTAATGGGCAGATTCATTGGATTGAGTTGATTCCAATACGTTGCAATTTAAGATAGGTCCAAAACCAGATAATGGGCAAGTCAATGTCATTAAGGCACTTTTCAATTTTCCAAGTTCAGCGTGTTGCTTGTGTTGGGCATGAGAAAAGCCTACAAATTTGCAAATTTCAGTATGTTGTTATCAATCTCTGATAAAGGGCAAATCACTTGCCTTTTTTTCAAAACAATAAATTGCCGTAGGCTTTCTTGATTGATTGTAAGAGATTGACTTTCCTTATTTTCTTTGAAAATATTTCAAGACAATCAAATGACATTTATTTACTTTCTTGATTGAAAGGGTTTGACATTTACTTTCTTGATTGGACATTTTCATATCCTAATTGTATGAATTCGTTGTCTAGGATTTGATTTATTTTCTTTTTAAGTTATTTAGTAATTCGGCTTTACAAGAAATATATATCCTAAGAGAAAATGATTCGTAATTAAAACAAAATTCATGCGAGAGTTTTCCACTTTGGTTCTTAAAATAACTATTTTCTTAAATTGTTATGATTTTTCTAGTGGGTTCATCCTTGATCTGTCACTCACAATCTTTCTCATCTATCATGAGTGCGGCATCTACCCAAACCTTTGTTTCTTATCATTCAATATAGATAATGTGCAAGTTCATTGTTCTTGGATGACTTGGACTTTTCATTGTGAGGTTCGTATCATTTAATGATGAGAATAATGGAGCATCATTAAAGGATGCACTGCATGTTCCGTTGGACTAATAATACGGGCAAGGACTAAAAGTTTCAAAGGCGTACTTAATGGGCAGATTTGTTGGATTGGAGTTGATTCCAATATGTTGCAATTTAAGATAGGTCCAAAACCAGATAATGGGCTTGTCAATGTCATTAAGGCACTTTTCAATTTTCCAAGTTCAGCATGTTGCTTGTGTTTGGCATGAGAAAAGCCTTCAAATTGGCAAATTTCAGTATGTTGTTATCAATCTCTGATAAAGGGCAAATCACTTGCCTTTTTTTCAAAACAATAAATTGCCATAGACTTTCTTGATTGATTGTAAGAGATTGACTTTCCTTATTTTCTTTGAAAATATTTCAAGACAATCAAATGACATTTATTTACTTTCTTGATTGAAAGGGTTTGACATTTTCTTTCTTGATTGGACTTTTTAATATCCTAATTGTATGAATTAGTTGTCTAGGATTTGATTTATTTTCTTTTTAAGTTATTTAGTAATTCAGCTGTACAAGCCAATAGATAATCCGAAGAGAAAATGATTCATAATTAAAATAAAATTGGTGGGAGAGTTTTCCACTTTGGTTCTTAAAATAACTATTTTCTTAAATTGTTACGATTTTCTTGTGGGTTTATCATTGATCTATCAGTCACAATTTTTCTCATCTATCATGAGTGCGGCGTCTACCCAACGATGCATGCTTAGTATTTTTAGTGACATGGTTGAATGTTTTCTTGAAGTCTTCATGGATGATTTTTCTGTTTTTGGTAATTCATTTGATGATTGCTTATCTAATTTAGAAAAGGTTTTGATCAGGTGTGAAGAAGAATCTTGTGCTCAATTGGGAGAAATGTCACTTTATGGTAACAACTGATATTGTTCTTGGACACATTATATCATCAGAAGGTATTGAGGTTGATAAATCTAAAATTGAGTTAATTGCCAATTTGCCAACACCAAAGACTGTGAAGGAGATTAGATCATTTTTAGGACATGCTGGTTTTTTATAAAGATTTATCAAAGATTTTAGTATAATATCTAAACCTTTGTGTAATCTTCTAACAAAAGACACTATTTTTGAATGGACTGAAAACTGTGAAAATGCTTTTGTTAAGCTTAAAAGCATGCTTACGTCTGCTCCAATCATGCAGCCTCCAGATTGGACTTTACCTTTTGAAATAATGTGTGATGCTAGTGATTATGCTGTTGGAGCTGTCTTGGATAAAAAACCATATGTTATTTACTATGCAAGTAAAACTTTAAATGGTGCTCAATTGAATTATACAACAACTGAAAAAGAATTACTTGCTGTAGTTTTTTGCATTGGATAAATTTCGATCTTATCTTGTTGGCTCACCAATTGTTGTTTTCAGTGATCATATGCAGCTTTGAAATATCTTTTGTCAAAAAAAGATGCTAAACCAAGACTGATTAGGTGGATTCTCTTACTCCAGGAATTTAATGTTACTATTCGAGATAAAAAGGAGTAGAGAATGTAGTGGCTGATCATTTGTCGAGACTTGTTTGTGATGACTCATTTCAAACCACACCTATTAATGACACTTTCCCTGATGAACAATTATTTAACGTTTTTTTTTACCTTGGTTTGCTGACATTGTTAATTTTCTTGTAACAGGAAAGATGCCATCACATTGGAACTCTCAAGATAAAAAGAAGTTTTTGACTGAGGTTAAAAAATTTTATTGGGATGATCCATACCTATTCAAATATTGTCCGGATCAAATCTTTCGAAGATGTGTGCCTGACAATGAGATAGGTAATATTGTCAAATTTTGTCATTCAGAAGCATGTGGTGGTCATTTTTCTGTAAAGAAAACTACTGCAAAAATCTTGCAATGTGGATTTTATTAGCCAACTCTTTTCAAAGATACTTACACTTTCTGCAAAAGTTGTGAAAATTGTCAAAAGTTAGGGTCCCTTTCAAAGAGAAATATGATGCCCCTACACCCTATCCTAGTGATTGAAGTCTTTGACTGTTGGGGTATTGATTTTATGGGGCCATTTCCATTATCATTTGGTTTTCTTTACATATTGGTTGCCATAGATTATGTTTCAAAATGGATCGAGGCAATTCCTTGTCGAAACAATGATCACAAAATAGTGATAAAATTTTTGAAAGAAAATATTTTAAGTCGATTTGGAATTCCTAGATCTATTATCAGTGATGGGGGAAAACATTTTTGTAACAAAGTTTTCAGAACTTTAATGAAGAAATATGGAATCATACATAAAGTTGCAACCCCTTATCATCCTCAGACAAATGAACAAGTTGAACTTGCAAATAGGGAGATAAAACAAATTTTGGAGAAAACAGTTAACCCAAACCATAAAGATTGGTCTCTTAGACTTATCGATACACTTTGGGCATATAAAACTGCTTTCAAAACATCATTAGGCATGTCTCCTTATAGGATAGTTTATGGAAAACCTTATCATTTACCTGTTGAACTTGAACATAAAGTTTATTGGCAATCAAAATGTTTAACTTCAACCTTGATGAAGCTTCAAAATTGCGCAAATTGCAAATCAATGAACTTGAAGAACTGAGAAATGATGCATATGAGAATTCTAAAATTTATAAAGCAAGAATCAAAGATTTTCATGATAATAAAATTTCAAGAAAAATATTTGAGGTTGGTCAAAAGGTTTTGCTTTATAATTCTCAATTGCATTTGTTTCCTGGAAAATTGAGATCAAGGTGGAGTGGTCCTTTTGTTGTAAAAAAAGTATATCCTTATGGGGCGATTGACATTGAGAATCCTAGAAATGGTAACATATTCAAAGTAAATGGATAAAGAGTTAAACCATTTCTAGAAAATCAATTTTCACAAGAGGAAATTCTTTTTCTTTCTAACCCTTGTTATGATTAGTGTTGTATATATATTTTTTATCTGACATTATTTTTTTTTCTTCTCTTCTTCTTCTTTTATTTTTTATTTTTTCTTTTCCCGGTTAAATGGCGGATAACGGTACTCCGTGGCTATAAAAGTCGGACTTGTCAGTTTCCCAAACAACTGAAATCTTTGTACAAATTTTCTTTGTTTTTCTCATTCTCTTTTCTTGTTATTTTCAAAATGGGTGACATATTTCTAACTCTCAAGAAGCGATTTCCTTTTCTTCCTAAAAATGCAATTTTGAAAATTTATAAAATCAGGATTGAAAGATTGAGGATGCTTATGCACAAGGGCATTCCGGAGGACATACGATGGTTAATTGAAGCAAAGGTAAGGGCAGGTGAGTTTTCACATGAGTTTCCAGATTTGCTTACTAGATATATGTCTGGTTTTGGTAAAAGCACATATTCAAAAAAACGAAGGGCGAAAAAAATGAAAGTTTGTCATATTTGTGCTAGATGGACTTACAACACAAAGTGTCGTTCTTTAGGAATGGTCTCTAAAAATCGAGAAGATAAACTTAAATTCATTATGGATGGACTGAGTAAGGAGTCTTTAGATCACATTATATTGACTCTTGAGACGCATTCATGTGGATTGGTACAACGTACAATTCTTGATTTATGGGATCGTTTTCGAAATGAATATGAGCTTTATAGTCTTGGGAATCTGACATTAAAAGACCCTGTTTGCCAGTTTATAAGAAAACTGGATGGGAAGTATATCCTCGACCCATAGAGGGCGTTTAAGCCGTTACTGGACGTAAAACCAGAGGAAGATGTGAGCCACAATCACAACTACATGTACATACATGTGGTAGTAGGTAATTTTTAAATTTCGTATGTGTCCTTATTTTCAACTTTTTGACAAAAGAAAAAGACATGCAATAAATGTATTCCCTATTCACACCTCAATAAATATCACCGTACTCACTCTATTTTTGCACAACTTATGTTCAAAAAAAAAAAAGAAAAAAAAAATGGAAGTTTCTTCAACTCGCAAATTTAATTCCATTTGTGTTTTTTGTGGATCCAATCTAGGAAAAAATGGTGAGTTTATAGGGGCAGCCAATAATCTTGGTAGAACTTTAGCAGAAAGAAAAATTCATTTAGTGTATGGGGGAGGCAGTTTGAGGTTAATGGGGGGAGTGTTGCCATTTCTGCTTATGTAGGAGGTGTCAAAGTTTTGGGAGTTATCCCAAAATGTTTAACAGTACAGAATATCACAGGTATGACCATTGGAGATGAGCTGAAAGTGTCACACATTCAGGACAGAATGCCTAATATGGTAAACAATGCGGATGCATTCATCATTCTACCTGGCGGTTTTGGTACACTGGAAGAATTATTCCAAATTGTCTCTTGGCACAACTCAACATTCACCAAAAACCTATAGGTATTCTTAATGTTAATGGTTTTTATGATGGTTTGCTATCTTTTGTAGATCATGCTGCGAAAAAAAGGTTTATTTCAACTTCTGCGAGAAGAATCATCATTTCTGCTCCAACACCTGACCAGCTGATTGATCAACTTCTAGCATATGTGCCAAAACCTGATCCAGTCTTGGCCAATGTGGATTGGTCCAATAGGAACAATGGTCGAAAACGCAAATTGAATTTGACTCTCAGTCTGTGATACTTATTGTTAATGATTTTATCTAATAGTATGTGTGTTTTTTTTTGTTGTTTCAGCTTTATTAGCCGCATTTCAGGTGATATCTTTCAAACTTTACTTTCCTATCTATTTTTGACATTGGGGACAATGTCTCGATTAGGTTGGGGGGAGGGATAATTGATATCATGACTTGTATATTCAATGTGTGTTTTTTTTTTAGTATTTAAAAAAATATAATAAAAAAAAATAAAAAAAAAATATAATCAAGCGTATTTTTTTTTGCTGGGTCTGTTGAAAGCATGAAAAAAAAGGTGGCTGAGTAAAGGGTAATTGTAACACTCTTGAGACGCATCCCTAATTTTTGCATAATATGGCAGGTTTGTAAAGTTTTTAACAAGTGTTTGTGAATTACCAATATTTTTTTTGAGTCGTATAGGTTCTTCCAACTTCAATTCAGTGGTTGAGAAATTTGTGTAACAACTTACCAACTCTTGGCAACTAGCATACCACTTGATTAACCCCTCCATTATTTGTTTGGCCTCTAGCTTACTCCAAGTACTATAAATAGGCCATGTATTCAGCTTGTAAGAGGAGGGGGGTAGAGGGTTTCTTTAGGCTAAGTTATCTAGTTTGTATGTTTTCTAGTATTGTAAGTTTTCTAGTAGTAATAGAAATGCATTCTCTAGTTTCTCTTATATTTTTAGTCTTTGTTACTTTTATTATGTCTTTCTAAATTTTATTTTGCTGAGGAAAAAGGGTGAATCTCTTGATGGAGGAAGATAAATGGTTATAAGGGTAGAAATTGTTTAAGTATGTTGTATTATTATTATTATTTTTGATCTAAACCCTACTTATTTTTGTGGTGATTCTTGATTTATGTATCTCCAATGGCACAACAAATACTTGGGTTCATTTAGCTTATTGTACGGTTTTACCCCACCGACTGCTAATGTGAAATCTTGATTTGTTGTTGACGAAAGAGTATATAAATGCTTGATCCCATAAATAAGTGTTGGCGTTAAGAGATAATTTGCAATAGTAAGACAATATCATGATTACCTTATTGCATGAGTTACTTGATAATATCTTCCCATTGGAACCTTCATTATGTATGGATTCCAATTGTGGCAATTAATAGAGGTAAAAAGAATAAATAACCATTTATCTATCCAAAACTCAAGAGTGGATCCCTAATCCTCAGTACTTTTATTACTTCGTTTTTTCTTTAGCTACATCATACATTAATTGTTCATATATTTTTGATTCACATAAACTCCATCTTTTTATAAATATAAACTTGAATTCTTCAAACAACTTTCCTATGGATCGACCTCGGACTTACGAGAAATTTATTACTTACTACAACCTGCACTTGGGTTTGCAATCTTAAAGTTGTAGCATTCAGCATGTTGCTTGTGTTTGGGCATGAGAAAAGCCTACAAATTTGCAAATTTCAGTATGTTGTTATCAATCTCTGATAAAGGGCAAATCACTTGCCTTTTTTTCAAAACAATAAATTGCCATAGACTTTCTTGATTGATTGTAAGAGATTGACTTTCCTTATTTTCTATGAAAATATTTAAAGACAATCAAATGATATTTATTTACTTTCTTGATTGAAAGGGTTTGACATTTACTTTCTTGAAAGGGTTTTGCTTTATAATTCCAGATTTGCTTACTAGATACATGTCTGGTTTTGGTAAAAGCACATATTCAAAAAAACGAAGGGCAAAAAAAATGAAAGTTTGTCATATTTGTGCTAGATGGACTTGCAACACAAAGTGTCGTTCTTTAGGAATGGTCTCTAAAAATCGAGAAGATAAACTTAAATTCATTATGGATGGACTGAGTAAGGAGTCTTTAGATCACATTATATTGACTCTTGAGATGCATTCATGTGGATTGGTACAACGTGCAATTCTTGATTTATGGGATCGTTTTTGAAATGAATATGAGCTTTTAGTCTTGGGAATCTGACATTAAAAGACCCTGTTTGCCAGTTTATAAGAAAACTGGATGGGAAGCATATCCTCGACCCATAGAGGGCGTTTAAGCCGTTACTGGACGTAAAACCAGAGGAAGATGTGAGCCACAATCACAACTACATGTACATACATGTGGTAGTAGGTAATTTTTAAATTTCGTATGTGTCCTTATTTTCAACCTTTTTGACAAAAGAAAAAGACATGCAATAAATGTATTCCCTGTTCACACCTCAATAAATATCACCGTACTCACTCTATTTTTGCACAACTTATTTTCAAAAAAAAAAAAAAGAAAAAAAATGAAAGTTTCTTCAACTCGCAAATTAATTCCATTTGTGTTTTTTGTGGATCCAATCTAGGAAAAAATGGTGAGTTTATAGGGGCAGCCAATAATCTTGGTAGAACTTTAGCAGAAAGAAAAATTCATTTAGTGTATGGGGGAGGCAGTTTGGGGTTAATGGGGAGTTGCCATTTCTGCTTATGTAGGAGGTGTCAAAGTTTTGGGAGTTATCCCAAAATATTTAACAGTACAGAATATCACAGGTATGACCATTGGAGATGAGCTGAAAGTGTCACACATTCAGGACAGAATGCCTAATATGGTAAACAATGCGGATGCATTCATCATTCTACCTGGCGGTTTTGGTACACTGGAAGAATTATTCCAAATTGTCTCTTGGGCACAACTCAACATTCACCAAAAACCTATAGGTATTCTTAATGTTAATGGTTTTTATGATGGTTTGCTATCTTTTGTAGATCATGCTGCGAAAAAAGGGTTTATTTCAACTTCTGCGAGAAGAATCATCATTTCTGCTCCAACACCTGACCAGCTGATTGATCAACTTCTAGCATATGTGCCAAAACCTGATCCAGTCTTGGCCAATGTGGATTGGTCCAATAGGAACAATGGTCGAAAACGCAAATTGAATTTGACTCTCAGTCTGTGATACTTATTGTTAATGATTTTATCTAATAGTATGTGTGTTTTTTTTGTTGTTTCAGCTTTATTAGCCGCATTTCAGGTGATATCTTTCAAACTTTACTTTCCTATCTATTTTTGACATTGGGGACAATGTCTCGATTAGGTTGGGGGGAGGGATAATTGATATCATGACTTGTATATTCAATGTGTGTTTTTTTTAGTATTTAAAAAAAATAATAAAAAAAAAAAAAATATAAATCAAGCGTATTTTTTTTTGCTGGGTCTGTTGAAAGCATGAAAAAAAAGGTGGCTGAGTAAAGGGTAATTGTAACACTCTTGAGACGCATCCCTAATTTTGCATAATATGGCAGGTTTGTAAAGTTTTTAACAAGTGTTTGTGAATTACCAATATTTTTTTTGAGTCGTATAGGTTCTTCCAACTTCAATGATTAAAATTAAGCATGAATAATATGGTTTAATTGATGATGGGTGTTGTTTTGGACTTTGATGTTGTTATTTGGTTAATATATTTTTGCGATAATTATACTCAAATTTTATTTTGCACAAATAGTTATGTTATTTAGTGTGAAGACAATCATGTCAAAATATATAGTTCTTATGCCCTTACTCTAATCATCACTTGAATCTTCAACATGTAGGGGTTAAGTATTAGAACTTTTACTTTTGGTCTGTCGAGGCGAACGACTGATAGTGCACCACTAGAAAAATGATTAAGGCATTAGGCTTTCTAGCACCATTGCCAAATCAGCTTGTTCCCTATATGATATTAAAGAAAACATCCCCCTAGTAAACCACTTTGAGCCTTACAATAAATAAATATATTTTTTTTTTTGTAACCATATCTTTTTACCTAGGCTAAATACACTATTATCCAACCCTTGTTCTAAAAATGATTGGAGTTTAAGAGACATTCAATTGAAAGCTTGGACTTACAAAAGAAATTTAGGTTGGGATAGAAGATAAGTGTGGGGGAGTTTCTCTAAAAAAAAAAAAAAAAAAAAAGAAAAAAAAAAAAAAAAAACAATATAAAAAAAAAAGTTGCAAAGTGCTACAAGTTGCAACTAAAAATGAGATGTTGCAAGATGAATAAGAGGGGTCCAATTCAATAACAATAGACTCCAGTGTGAAATTTGTGGAGTTGGAATTCTTTATCGATAAATTTTATGTCTCTGATTCCATGAAGTTTTTAGAACCTTTGTTGCATCCTATCCTTTTATTTCTTAGCTACATCACCACCCTTTGGCCCCATTACAACCTTTGTTAAAGACCTTTTGATTTCGTGTGGTGCCTTCAGTGTAGTGGAGATTTGCACCAAGGAAGAGCCTATGATGTTTAACTTTTCTGTTAGAGATTGGGTGATGGTTTTGTAAGGTTTTATGAGAATTCACTTATTTGAAACATGCATAGTTTCATCACTATTGACATTAACTGTCCACACACACACTTGAGTATGATTATTGTGGAAATGTATTGATTTTTGAATGACTAAGAGTTAAACTCAACACTTGTTTGATTTTATTTCCATATTACTTTGTTGCTTCATGAGAATAAAAGTTGGAAGATAGTTATTATAGGTGTTTGTAGGTATCACTGCTGGAAACCTTCACGAGACTATAACTCGTCCTCTATGGGCCACCTAGGGGTTTAAAGGCTTGTTGCATATGCTAAATGCAATCGTGTTTTCCTACGAAAGTGGATTAGTTTATGTTTGTTTTAAGCTTGCTCGAGGACAAGCAAGGGTTAAGTGTGGGGGAATTTGATAAGTGCATATTTTGACATATTTTTTATATCAAATCCTTTATACTTTTCTTGCTTTATTCTTGTTAATATTCTTGTTTTATTAATGTTTTGTGTTAGGGAATAAATGGAAGCATGTTTTCAGACTTGTGCAGTTTTTGTAATTTGAGCATAACTTCATGATCAAAAGCTCTATGGACCTGAAGCTTATTTCATTTGAAAGCCAAGAGATAGAGGTACAACTTTTATGTTGGAGGCTCAGCCCAATTCAGTCTTGATGATAGCAGAAAATTCGTCCAAGTAATTACACAAAATGGATCACCAAAATTCAGATCAGAGTTCAGCCCAGTATTGACTTATTTTACCAATTCGGTTATATATCTTGAGCCCAAATTTATTTTGGTCTGAAATTCGGATATGTTATACCCAAGAGGTAAATAAACAAGTTTGCTGAAGACAAGATGGTGTGAAAATGTGTTGAAATGGTAAAACCATAGGCTGCAAGTTGCTGCTGATGTTACAGGGCGGCTCTTAGACATGATTCGGTAATTTGACCATCTCCTTCATCCGATCGCCAAACTTGACAAAAGATATATGAAAATATATCAGCGTTGAAAGATCTACAATTTTTATTCTTTACGTATCTTCAAACTCTGGCTGTATCTGACCGAAAAAGGTAATTCAATTCTCTAGTTTCTCTTTATTTTTAGTCTTTGTTACTTTTTTATGTCTTTCTAAATTTTATTTTGCTGAGGAAAAAGGGTGAATCTCTTGATGGAGGAAGATAAATGGTTATAAGGGTAGAAATTGTTTAAGTATGTTGTATTATATTATTATTTTTGATCTAAACCCTACTTATTTTTGTGGTGATTCTTGATTTATGTATCTCCAATGGCACAACAAATACTTGGGTTCATTTAGCTTATTGTACGGTTTTACCCCACCGACTGCTAATGTGAAACCTTGATTTGTTGTTGACGAAAGAGTATATAAATGCTTGATCCCATAAATAAGTGTTGGCGTTAAGAGATAATTTGCAATAGTAAGACAATATCATGATTACCTTATTGCATGAGTTACTTGATAATATCTTCCCATTGGAACCTTCATTATTATGTATGGATTCCAATTGTGGCAATTAATAGAGGTAAAAAGAATAAATAACCATTTATCTATCCAAAACTCAAGAGTGGATCCCTAATCCTCAGTACTTTTATTACTTCGATTTTTTCTTTAGCTACATCATACATTAATTGTTCATATATTTTTTATTCACATAAACTCCATCTTTTTATAAATATAAACTTGAATTCTTCAAACAACTTTCCTGTGGATCGACCTCGGACTCACGAGAAATTTATTACTTACTACAACCTGCACTTGGGTTTGCAACCTTAAAGTTGTAGCATTCAGCATGTTGCTTGTGTTTGGGCATGAGAAAAGCCTACAAATTTGCAAATTTCAGTATGTTGTTATCAATCTCTGATAAAGGGCAAATCACTTGCCATTTTTTCAAAACAATAAATTGCCATAGACTTTCTTGATTGATTGTAAGAGATTGACTTTCCTTATTTTCTATGAAAATATTTAAAGACAATCAAATGACATTTATTTACTTTCTTGATTGAAAGGGTTTGACATTTACTTTCTTGATTGGACATTTTCATATCCTAATTGCATGAATTAGTTGTCTAGGATTTGATTTATTTTCTTTTTAAGTTATTTAGTAATTCGGCTTTACAAGACAATATATATTCCTAAGAGAAAATGATTCGTAATTAAAACAAAATTCATGCGAGAGTTTTCCACTTTGGTTCTTAAAATAACTATATTCTTAAATTGTTATGATTTTTCTAGTGGGTTCATCCTTGATCTATCACTCACAATCTTTCTCATCTATCATGAGTGCGGCATCTACCCAAACCTTTGTTTCTTATCATTTAATATAGATAATGTGCCAAGTTCATTGTTCTTGCATAACTTTGACTTTTCATTGTGAGGTTCGTATCATTTAATGATGAGAATAATGGAGCATCATTAAAGGATGCACTGCATGTTCCGTTGGACTAATAATACGGCAAGGACTAAAAGTTTCAAAGGCGTACTTAATGGGCAGATTTATTGGATTCGAGTTGATTCCAATATGTTGCAATTTAAGATAGGTCCAAAACCAGATAATGGGCTTGTCAATGTCATTAAGGCACTTTTCAATTTTCCAAGTTCAGCATGTTGCTTGTGTTTGGGCATGAGAAAAGCCTACAAATTTGCAAATTTCAGTATGTTGTTATCAATCTCTGATAAAGGGCAAATCACTTGCCTTTTTTTCAAAACAATAAATTGCCATAGACTTTCTTGATTGATTGTAAGAGATTGACTTTCCTTATTTTCTTTGAAAATATTTTAAGACAATCAAATGACATTTATTTACTTTCTTGATTGAAAGGGTTTGACATTTACTTTCTTGATTGGACTTTTTAATATCCTAATTGTATGAATTAATTGTCTAGGATTTGATTTATTTTCTTTTTAAGTTATTTAGTAATTCAGCTTTACAAGCCAATAGATAATCCTAAGAGAAAATGATTCGTAATTAAAATAAAATTGGTGGGAGAGTTTTCCACTTTGGTTCTTAAAATAACTATTTTCTTAAATTGTTACGATTTTTCTTTTGGGTTTATCCTTGATCTATCAGCCACAATCTTTCTCATCTATCATGAGTGCGGCGTCTACCCAAACCTTTGTTTCTTATCATTTAATATAGATAATGTGCCAAGTTAATCGTTCTTGCATGATTTTGAAGCTGAATTAACACAATCCCAAGAAAATACCCTTATGCATGTTCGGGTCTCACTTTTCGTTGTAAGGTTCGTATCATTTAATGATGAGAATAATGGATCATCATTAAAGGATCCACGGCATGTTCCGTTGGACTAATAATACAGGCAAGGACTAAAAGTTTCAAAGGCGTACTTAATGGGCAGATTCATTGGATTCGAGTTGATTCCAATACGTTGCAATTTAAGATAGGTCCAAAACCAGATAATGGCAAGTCAATGTCATTAAGGCACTTTTCAATTTTCCAAGTTCAGCATGTTGCTTGTGTTTGGGCATGAGAAAAAGCCTACAAATTTGCAAATTTCAGTATGTTGTTATCAATCTCTGATAAAGGGCAAATCACTTGCCTTTTTTTCAAAACAATAAATTGCCATAGACTTTCTTGATTGATTGTAAGAGATTGACTTTCCTTATTTTCTTTGAAAATATTTTAAGACAATCAAATGACATTTATTTACTTTCTTGATTGAAAGGGTTTGACATTTACTTTCTTGATTGGACTTTTTAATATCCTAATTGTATGAATTAATTGTCTAGGATTTGATTTATTTTCTTTTTAAGTTATTTAGTAATTCAGCTTTACAAGCCAATAGATAATCCTAAGAGAAAATGATTCGTAATTAAAATAAAATTGGTGGGAGAGTTTTCCACTTTGGTTCTTAAATATACTATTTTCTTAAATTGTTACGATTTTTCTTGTGGGTTATCCTTGATCTATCAGCCACAATCTTTCTCATCTATCATGAGTGCGGCGTCTACCCAAACCTTTGTTTCTTATCATTTAATATAGATAATGTGCCAAGTTAATTGTTCTTGCATGATTTTGAAGCTGAATTAACACAATCCCAAGAAAATACCCTTATGCATGTTCGGGTCTCACTTTTCATTGTAAGGTTCGTATCATTTAATGATGAGAATAATGGATCATCATTAAAGGATCCAATGCATGTTCCGTTGGACTAATAATACAGGCAAGGACTAAAAGTTTCAAAGGCGTACTTAATGGGCAGATTCATTGCATTGGAGTTGATTCCAATATGTTGCAATTTAAGATAGGTCCAAAACCAGATAATGGGCAAGTCAATGTCATTAAGGCACTTTTCAATTTTCCAAGCTCAGCATGTTGCTTGTGTTTGGGCATGAGAAAAGCCTACAAATTTGCAAATTTCAGTATGTTGTTATCAATCTCTGATAAAGGGCAAATCACTTGCCTTTTTTTAAAACAATAAATTGCCATAGACTTTCTTAATTGATTGTAAGAGATTGACTTTCCTTATTTTCTTTGAAAATATTTAAAGACAATCAAATGACATTTATTTACTTTCTTGATTGAAAGGGTTTGACATTTACTTTCTTGATTGGACTTTTTAATATCCTAATTGTATGAATTAGTTGTCTAGGATTTGATTTATTTTCTTTTTAAGTTATTTAGTAATTCAGCTTTACAAGCCAATAGATAATCCTAAGAGAAAATGATTCGTAATTAAAATAAAATTGGTGGGAGAGTTTTCCACTTTGGTTCTTAAAATAACTATTTTCTTAAATTGTTACGATTTTTATTGTGGGTTTATCCTTGATCTATCAGCCACAATCTTTCTCATCTATCATGAGTGCGGCGTCTACCCAAACCTTTGTTTCTTATCATTTAATATAGATAATGTGCCAAGTTAATTGTTCTTGCATGATTTTGAAGCTGAATTAACACAATCCCAAGAAAATACCCTTATGCATGTTCGGGTCTCACTTTTCATTGTAAGGTTCGTATCATTTAATGATGAGAATAATGGATCATCATTAAAGGATCCAATGCATGTTCCGTTGGACTAATAATACAGGCAAGGACTAAAAGTTTCAAAGGCGTACTTAATGGGCAGATTCATTGCATTGGAGTTGATTCCAATACGTTGCAATTTAAGATAGGTCCAAAACCAGATAATGGGCTAGTCAATGTCATTAAGGCACTTTTCAATTTTCCAAGTTCAGCATGTTGCTTGTGTTTGGGCATGAGAAAAGCCTACAAATTTGCAAATTTCAGTATGTTGTTATCAATCTCTGATAAAGGGCAAATCACTTGCCTTTTTTTAAAACAATAAATTGCCATAGACTTTCTTAATTGATTGTAAGAGATTGACTTTCCTTATTTTCTATGAAAATATTTAAAGACAATCAAATGACATTTATTTACTTTCTTGATTGAAAGGGTTTGACATTTACTTTCTTGATTGGACATTTTCATATCCTAATTGTATGAATTCGTTGTCTAGGATTTGATTTATTTTCTTTTTAAGTTATTTAGTAATTCAGCTTTACAAGCCAATAGATAATCCTAAGAGAAAATGATTCGTAATTAAAATAAAATTGGTGGGAGAGTTTTCCACTTTGGTTCTTAAAATAACTATTTTCTTAAATTGTTACGATTTTTCTTGTGGGTTTATCCTTGATCTATCAGCCACAATCTTTCTCATCTATCATGAGTGCGGCGTCTACCCAAACCTTTGTTTCTTATCATTTAATATAGATAATGTGCCAAGTTAATTGTTCTTGCATGATTTTGAAGCTGAATTAACACAATCCCAAGAAAATACCCTTATGCATGTTCGGGTCTCACTTTTCATTGTGTGTTCGTATCATTTAATGATGAGAATAATGGATCATCATTAAAGGATCCAATGCATGTTCCGTTGGACTAATAATACAGGCAAGGACTAAAAGTTTCAAAGGCGTACTTAATGGGCAGATTCATTGCATTGGAGTTGATTCCAATATGTTGCAATTTAAGATAGGTCCAAAACCAGATAATGGGCAAGTCAATGTCATTAAGGCACTTTTCAATTTTCCAAGCTCAGCATGTTGCTTGTGTTTGGGCATGAGAAAAGCCTACAAATTTGCAAATTTCAGTATGTTGTTATCAATCTCTGATAAAGGGCAAATCACTTGCCTTTTTTTAAAACAATAAATTGCCATAGACTTTCTATTGATTGTAAGAGATTGACTTTCCTTATTTTCTTTGAAAATATATCAAGACAATCAAATGACATTTATTTACTTTCTTGATTGAAAGGGTTTGACATTTACTTTCTTGATTGAACTTTTTAATATCCTAATTGTATGAATTAGTTGTCTAGGATTTGATTTATTTTCTTTTTAAGTTATTTAGTAATTCAGCTTTACAAGCCAATAGATAATCCTAAGAGAAAATGATTCGTAATTAAAATAAAATTGGGAGAGTTTTCCACTTTGGTTCTTAAAATAACTATTTTCTTAAATTGTTACGATTTTTATTGTGGGTTTATCCTTGATCTATCAGCCACAATCTTTCTCATCTATCATGAGTGCGGCGTCTACCCAAACCTTTGTTTCTTATCATTTAATATAGATAATGTGCCAAGTTAATTGTTCTTGCATGATTTTGAAGCTGAATTAACACAATCCCAAGAAAATACCCTTATGCATGTTCGGGTCTCACTTTTCATTGTAAGGTTCGTATCATTTAATGATGAGAATAATGGATCATCATTAAAGGATCCAATGCATGTTCCGTTGGACTAATAATACAGGCAAGGACTAAAAGTTTCAAAGGCGTACTTAATGGGCAGATTCATTGGATTGGAGTTGATTCCAATACGTTGCAATTTAAGATAGGTCCAAAACCAGATAATGGGCAAGTCAATGTCATTAAGGCACTTTTCAATTTTCCAAGTTCAGCATGTTGCTTGTGTTTGGGCATGAGAAAAGCCTACAAATTTGCAAATTTCAGTATGTTGTTATCAATCTCTGATAAAGGGCAAATCACTTGCCTTTTTTTAAAACAATAAATTGCCATAGACTTTCTTAATTGATTGTAAGAGATTGACTTTCCTTATTTTCTTTGAAAATATTTAAAGACAATCAAATGACATTTATTTACTTTCTTGATTGAAAGGGTTTGACATTTACTTTCTTGATTGAACTTTTTAATATCCTAATTGTATGAATTAGTTGTCTAGGATTTGATTTATTTTCTTTTTAAGTTATTTAGTAATTCAGCTTTACAAGCCAATAGATAATCCTAAGAGAAAATGATTCGTAATTAAAATAAAATTGGTGGGAGAGTTTTCCACTTTGGTTCTTAAAATAACTATTTTCTTAAATTGTTACGATTTTTATTGTGGGTTTATCCTTGATCTATCAGCCACAATCTTTCTCATCTATCATGAGTGCGGCGTCTACCCAAACCTTTGTTTCTTATCATTTAATATAGATAATGTGCCAAGTTAATTGTTCTTGCATGATTTTGAAGCTGAATTAACACAATCCCAAGAAAATACCCTTATGCATGTTCGGGTCTCACTTTTCATTGTAAGGTTCGTATCATTTAATGATGAGAATAATGGATCATCATTAAAGGATCCAATGCATGTTCCGTTGGACTAATAATACAGGCAAGGACTAAAAGTTTCAAAGGCGTACTTAATGGGCAGATTCATTGCATTGGAGTTGATTCCAATAAGTTGCAATTTAAGATAGGTCCAAAACCAGATAATGGGCAATTCAATGTCATTAAGGCACTTTTCAATTTTCAAGCTCAGCATGTTGCTTGTGTTTGGGCATGAGAAAAGCCTACAAATTTGCAAATTTCAGTATGTTGTTATCAATCTCTGATAAAGGGCAAATCACTTGCCTTTTTTTAAAACAATAAATTGCCATAGACTTTCTTAATTGATTGTAAGAGATTGACTTTCCTTATTTTCTATGAAAATATTTAAAGACAATCAAATGACATTTATTTACTTTCTTGATTGAAAGGGTTTGACATTTACTTTCTTGATTGGACATTTTCATATCCTAATTGTATGAATTCGTTGTCTAGGATTTGATTTATTTTCTTTTTAAGTTATTTAGTAATTCAGCTTTACAAGCCAATAGATAATCCTAAGAGAAAATGATTCGTAATTAAAATAAAATTGGTGGGAGAGTTTTCCACTTTGGTTCTTAAAATAACTATTTTCTTAAATTGTTACGATTTTTATTGTGGGTTTATCCTTGATCTATCAGCCACAATCTTTCTCATCTATCATGAGTGCGGCGTCTACCCAAACCTTTGTTTCTTATCATTTAATATAGATAATGTGCCAAGTTAATTGTTCTTGCATGATTTTGAAGCTGAATTAACACAATCCCAAGAAAATACCCTTATGCATGTTCGGGTCTCACTTTTCATTGTAAGGTTCGTATCATTTAATGATGAGAATAATGGATCATCATTAAAGGATCCAATGCATGTTCCGTTGGACTAATAATACAGGCAAGGACTAAAAGTTTCAAAGGCGTACTTAATGGGCAGATTCATTGCATTGGAGTTGATTCCAATAAGTTGCAATTTAAGATAGGTCCAAAACCAGATAATGGGCAATTCAATGTCATTAAGGCACTTTTCAATTTTCCAAGTTCAGCATGTTGCTTGTGTTTGGGCATGAGAAAAGCCTACAAATTTGCAAATTTCAGTATGTTGTTATCAATCTCTGATAAAGGGCAAATCACTTGCCTTTTTTTAAAACAATAAATTGCCATAGACTTTCTTAATTGATTGTAAGAGATTGACTTTCCTTATTTTCTATGAAAATATTTAAAGACAATCAAATGACATTTATTTACTTTCTTGATTGAAAGGGTTTGACATTTACTTTCTTGATTGGACATTTTCATATCCTAATTGTATGAATTCGTTGTCTAGGATTTGATTTATTTTCTTTTTAAGTTATTTAGTAATTCAGCTTTACAAGCCAATAGATAATCCTAAGAGAAAATGATTCGTAATTAAAATAAAATTGGTGGGAGAGTTTTCCACTTTGGTTCTTAAAATAACTATTTTCTTAAATTGTTACGATTTTTATTGTGGGTTTATCCTTGATCTATCAGCCACAATCTTTCTCATCTATCATGAGTGCGGCGTCTACCCAAACCTTTGTTTCTTATCATTTAATATAGATAATGTGCCAAGTTAATTGTTCTTGCATGATTTTGAAGCTGAATTAACACAATCCCAAGAAAATACCCTTATGCATGTTCGGGTCTCACTTTTCATTGTAAGGTTCGTATCATTTAATGATGAGAATAATGGATCATCATTAAAGGATCCAATGCATGTTCCGTTGGACTAATAATACAGGCAAGGACTAAAAGTTTCAAAGGCGTACTTAATGGGCAGATTCATTGCATTGGAGTTGATTCCAATACGTTGCAATTTAAGATAGGTCCAACACAGATAATGGGCAAGTCAATGTCATTAAGGCACTTTTCAATTTTCCAAGTTCAGCATGTTGCTTGTGTTTGGGCATGAGAAAAGCCTACAAATTTGCAAATTTCAGTATGTTGTTATCAATCTCTGATAAAGGGCAAATCACTTGCCTTTTTTTAAAACAATAAATTGCCATAGACTTTCTTAATTGATTGTAAGAGATTGACTTTCCTTATTTTCTATGAAAATATTTAAAGACAATCAAATGACATTTATTTACTTTCTTGATTGAAAGGGTTTGACATTTACTTTCTTGATTGGCATTTTCATATCCTAATTATGAATTCGTTGTCTAGGATTTGATTTATTTTCTTTTTAAGTTATTTAGTAATTCAGCTTTACAAGCCAATAGATAATCCTAAGAGAAAATGATTCGTAATTAAAATAAAATTGGTGGAGAGTTTTCCACTTTGGTTCTTAAAATAACTATTTTCTTAAATTGTTACGATTTTTTGTGGGTTTATCCTTGATCTATCAGCACAATCTTTCTCATCTATCATGAGTGCGGCGTCTACCCAAACCTTTGTTTCTTATCATTTAATATAGATAATGTGCCAAGTTAATTGTTCTTGCATGATTTTGAAGCTGAATTAACACAATCCCAAGAAAATACCCTTATGCATGTTCGGGTCTCACTTTTCATTGTAAGGTTCGTATCATTTAATGATGAGAATAATGGATCATCATTAAAGGATCCAATGCATGTTCCGTTGGACTAATAATACAGGCAAGGACTAAAAGTTTCAAAGGCGTACTTAATGGGCAGATTCATTGCATTGGAGTTGATTCCAATACGTTGCAATTTAAGATAGGTCCAAAACCAGATAATGGGCAAGTCAATGTCATTAAGGCACTTTTCAATTTTCCAAGTTCAGCATGTTGCTTGTGTTTGGGCATGAGAAAAGCCTACAAATTTGCAAATTTCAGTATGTTGTTATCAATCTCTGATAAAGGGCAAATCACTTTTTTTTAAAACAATAAATTGCCATAGACTTTCTTAATTGATTGTAAGAGATTGACTTTCCTTATTTTCTATGAAAATATTAAAGACAATCAAATGACATTTATTTACTTTCTTGATTGAAAGGGTTTGACATTTACTTTCTTGATTGGACTTTTTAATATCCTAATTGTATGAATTAGTTGTCTAGGATTTGATTTATTTTCTTTTTAAGTTATTTAGTAATTCAGCTTTACAAGCCAATAGATAATCCTAAGAGAAAATGATTCGTAATTAAAATAAAATTGGTGGGAGAGTTTTCCACTTTGGTTCTTAAAATAACTATTTTCTTAAATTGTTACGATTTTTATTGTGGGTTTATCCTTGATCTATCAGCCACAATCTTTCTCATCTATCATGAGTGCGGCGTCTACCCAAACCTTTGTTTCTTATCATTTAATATAGATAATGTGCCAAGTTAATTGTTCTTGCATGATTTTGAAGCTGAATTAACACAATCCCAAGAAAATACCCTTATGCATGTTCGGGTCTCACTTTTCATTGTAAGGTTCGTATCATTTAATGATGAGAATAATGGATCATCATTAAAGGATCCAATGCATGTTCCGTTGGACTAATAATACAGGCAAGGACTAAAAGTTTCAAAGGCGTACTTAATGGGCAGATTCATTGGATTGGAGTTGATTCCAATACGTTGCAATTTAAGATAGGTCCAAAACCAGATAATGGGCAAGTCAATGTCATTAAGGCACTTTTCAATTTTCCAAGTTCAGCATGTTGCTTGTGTTTGGGCATGAGAAAAGCCTACAAATTTGCAAATTTCAGTATGTTGTTATCAATCTCTGATAAAGGGCAAATCACTTGCCTTTTTTTAAAACAATAAATTGCCATAGACTTTCTTAATTGATTGTAAGAGATTGACTTTCCTTATTTTCTATGAAAATATTTAAAGACAATCAAATGACATTTATTTACTTTCTTGATTGAAAGGGTTTGACATTTACTTTCTTGATTGGACTTTTTAATATCCTAATTGTATGAATTAGTTGTCTAGGATTTGATTTATTTTCTTTTTAAGTTATTTAGTAATTCAGCTTTACAAGCCAATAGATAATCCTAAGAGAAAATGATTCGTAATTAAAATAAAATTGGTGGGAGAGTTTTCCACTTTGGTTCTTAAAATAACTATTTTCTTAAATTGTTACGATTTTTATTGTGGGTTTATCCTTGATCTATCAGCCACAATCTTTCTCATCTATCATGAGTGCGGCGTCTACCCAAACCTTTGTTTCTTATCATTTAATATAGATAATGTGCCAAGTTAATTGTTCTTGCATGATTTTGAAGCTGAATTAACACAATCCCAAGAAAATACCCTTATGCATGTTCGGGTCTCACTTTTCATTGTAAGGTTCGTATCATTTAATGATGAGAATAATGGATCATCATTAAAGGATCCAATGCATGTTCCGTTGGACTAATAATACAGGCAAGGACTAAAAGTTTCAAAGGCGTACTTAATGGGCAGATTCATTGGATTGGAGTTGATTCCAATACGTTGCAATTTAAGATAGGTCCAAAACCAGATAATGGGCAAGTCAATGTCATTAAGGCACTTTTCAATTTTCCAAGTTCAGCATGTTGCTTGTGTTTGGGCATGAGAAAAGCCTACAAATTTGCAAATTTCAGTATGTTGTTATCAATCTCTGATAAAGGGCAAATCACTTGCCTTTTTTTAAAACAATAAATTGCCATAGACTTTCTTAATTGATTGTAAGAGATTGACTTTCCTTATTTTCTATGAAAATATTTAAAGACAATCAAATGACATTTATTTACTTTCTTGATTGAAAGGGTTTGACATTTACTTTCTTGATTGGACATTTTCATATCCTAATTGTATGAATTCGTTGTCTAGGATTTGATTTATTTTCTTTTTAAGTTATTTAGTAATTCAGCTTTACAAGCCAATAGATAATCCTAAGAGAAAATGATTCGTAATTAAAATAAAATTGGTGGGAGAGTTTTCCACTTTGGTTCTTAAAATAACTATTTTCTTAAATTGTTACGATTTTTCTTGTGGGTTTATCCTTGATCTATCAGCCACAATCTTTCTCATCTATCATGAGTGCGGCGTCTACCCAAACCTTTGTTTCTTATCATTTAATATAGATAATGTGCCAAGTTAATTGTTCTTGCATGATTTTGAAGCTGAATTAACACAATCCCAAGAAAATACCCTTATGCATGTTCGGGTCTCACTTTTCATTGTAAGGTTCGTATCATTTAATGATGAGAATAATGGATCATCATTAAAGGATCCACTGCATGTTCCGTTGGACTAATAATACAGGCAAGGACTAAAAGTTTCAAAGGCGTACTTAATGGGCAGATTCATTGGATTGGAGTTGATTCCAATATGTTGCAATTTAAGATAGGTCCAAAACCAGATAATGGGCTAGTCAATGTCATTAAGGCACTTTTCAATTTTCCAAGTTCAGCATGTTGCTTGTGTTTGGGCATGAGAAAAGCCTACAAATTTGCAAATTTCAGTATGTTGTTATCAATCTCTGATAAAGGGCAAATCACTTGCCTTTTTTTCAAACAATAAATTGCCATAGACTTTCTTGAATGATTGTAAGAGATTGACTTTCCTTATTTTCTTTGAAAATATTTTAAGACAATCAAATGACATTTATTTACTTTCTTGATTGAAAGGGTTTGACATTTACTTTCTTGATTGGATTTTCATATCCTAATTGTATGAATTAGTTGTCTAGGATTTGATTTATTTTCTTTTTAAGTTATTTAGTAATTCAGCTTTACAAGCCAATAGATAATCCTAAGAGAAAATGATTCGTAATTAAAATAAAATTGGTGGGAGAGTTTTCCACTTTGGTTCTTAAAATAACTATTTTCTTAAATTGTTACGATTTTTCTTGTGGGTTTATCCTTGATCTATCAGCCACAATCTTTCTCATCTATCATGAGTGCGGCGTCTACCCAAACCTTTGTTTCTTATCATTTAATATAGATAATGTGCCAAGTTAATTGTTCTTGCATGATTTTGAAGCTGAATTAACACAATCCAAGAAAATACCCTTATGCATGTTCGGGTCTCACTTTTCATTGTAAGGTTCGTATCATTTAATGATGAGAATAATGGATCATCATTAAAGGATCCACTGCATGTTCCGTTGGACTAATAATACAGGCAAGGACTAAAAGTTTCAAAGGCGTACTTAATGGGCAGATTCATTGGATTCGAGTTGATTCCAATATGTTGCAATTTAAGATAGGTCCAAAACCAGATAATGGGCAAGTCAATGTCATTAAGGCACTTTTCATTTTCCAAGTTCAGCATGTTGCTTGTGTTTGGGCATGAGAAAAGCCTACAAATTTGCAAATTTCAGTATGTTGTTATCAATCTCTGATAAAGGGCAAATCACTTGCCTTTTTTCAAAACAATAAATTGCCATAGACTTTCTTGATTGATTGTAAGAGATTGACTTTCCTTATTTTCTTTGAAAATATTTTAAGACAATCAAATGACATTTATTTACTTTCTTGATTGAAAGGGTTTGACATTTACTTTCTTGATTGGACTTTTTAATATCCTAATTGTATGAATTAGTTGTCTAGGATTTGATTTATTTTCTTTTTAAGTTATTTAGTAATTCAGCTTTACAAGCCAATAGATAATCCTAAGAGAAAATGATTCGTAATTAAAATAAAAATTGGTGGGAGAGTTTTCCACTTTGGTTCTTAAAATAACTATTTTTTTAAATTGTTACGATTTTTCTTGTGGGTTTATCCTTGATCTATCAGCCACAATCTTTCTCATCTATCATGAGTGCGGCGTCTACCCAAACCTTTGTTTCTTATCATTTAATATAGATAATGTGCCAAGTTAATTGTTCTTGCATGATTTTGAAGCTGAATTAACACAATCCCAAGAAAATACCCTTATGCATGTTTGGGTCTCACTTTTCATTGTAAGGTTCGTATCATTTAATGATGAGAATAATAGATCATCATTAAAGGATCCACTGCATGTTCCGTTGGACTAATAATACAGGCAAGGACTAAAAGTTTCAAAGGCGTACTTAATGGGCAGATTCATTGGATTCGAGTTGATTCCAATATGTTGCAATTTAAGATAGGTCCAAAACCAGATAATGGGCTAGTCAATGTCATTAAGGCACTTTTCAATTTTCCAAGTTCAGCATGTTGCTTGTGTTTGGGCATGAGAAAAGCCTACAAATTTGCAAATTTCAGTATGTTGTTATCAATCTCTGATAAAGGGCAAATCACTTGCCTTTTTTTCAAAACAATAAATTGCCATAGACTTTCTTGATTGATTGTAAGAGATTGACTTTCCTTATTTTCTTTGAAAATATTTCAAGACAATCAAATGACATTTATTTACTTTCTTGATTGAAAGGGTTTGACATTTACTTTCTTGATTGGACTTTTTAATATCCTAATTGTATGAATTAGTTGTCTAGGATTTGATTTATTTTCTTTTTAAGTTATTTAGTAATTCAGCTTTACAAGCCAATGGATAATCCTAAGAGAAAATGATTCGTAATTAAAATAAAATTGGTGGGAGAGTTTTCCACTTTGGTTCTTAAAAAACTATTTTCTTAAATTGTTACGATTTTTCTTGTGGGTTTATCCTTGATCTATCAGCCACAATCTTTCTCATCTATCATGAGTGCGGCGTCTACCCAAACCTTTGTTTCTTATCATTTAATATAGATAATGTGCCAAGTTAATTGTTCTTGCATGATTTTGAAGCTGAATTAACACAATCCCAAGAAAATACCCTTATGCATGTTCGGGTCTCACTTTTCATTGTAAGGTTCGTATCATTTAATGATGAGAATAATGGATCATCATTAAAGGATCCACTGCATGTTCCGTTGGACTAATAATACAGGCAAGGACTAAAAGTTTCAAAGGCGTACTTAATGGGCAGATTCATTGGATTGAGTTGATTCCAATACGTTGCAATTTAAGATAGGTCCAAAACCAGATAATGGGCAAGTCAATGTCATTAAGGCACTTTTCAATTTTCCAAGTTCAGCGTGTTGCTTGTGTTGGGCATGAGAAAAGCCTACAAATTTGCAAATTTCAGTATGTTGTTATCAATCTCTGATAAAGGGCAAATCACTTGCCTTTTTTTCAAAACAATAAATTGCCGTAGGCTTTCTTGATTGATTGTAAGAGATTGACTTTCCTTATTTTCTTTGAAAATATTTCAAGACAATCAAATGACATTTATTTACTTTCTTGATTGAAAGGGTTTGACATTTACTTTCTTGATTGGACATTTTCATATCCTAATTGTATGAATTCGTTGTCTAGGATTTGATTTATTTTCTTTTTAAGTTATTTAGTAATTCGGCTTTACAAGAAATATATATCCTAAGAGAAAATGATTCGTAATTAAAACAAAATTCATGCGAGAGTTTTCCACTTTGGTTCTTAAAATAACTATTTTCTTAAATTGTTATGATTTTTCTAGTGGGTTCATCCTTGATCTGTCACTCACAATCTTTCTCATCTATCATGAGTGCGGCATCTACCCAAACCTTTGTTTCTTATCATTCAATATAGATAATGTGCAAGTTCATTGTTCTTGGATGACTTGGACTTTTCATTGTGAGGTTCGTATCATTTAATGATGAGAATAATGGAGCATCATTAAAGGATGCACTGCATGTTCCGTTGGACTAATAATACGGGCAAGGACTAAAAGTTTCAAAGGCGTACTTAATGGGCAGATTTGTTGGATTGGAGTTGATTCCAATATGTTGCAATTTAAGATAGGTCCAAAACCAGATAATGGGCTTGTCAATGTCATTAAGGCACTTTTCAATTTTCCAAGTTCAGCATGTTGCTTGTGTTTGGCATGAGAAAAGCCTTCAAATTGGCAAATTTCAGTATGTTGTTATCAATCTCTGATAAAGGGCAAATCACTTGCCTTTTTTTCAAAACAATAAATTGCCATAGACTTTCTTGATTGATTGTAAGAGATTGACTTTCCTTATTTTCTTTGAAAATATTTCAAGACAATCAAATGACATTTATTTACTTTCTTGATTGAAAGGGTTTGACATTTTCTTTCTTGATTGGACTTTTTAATATCCTAATTGTATGAATTAGTTGTCTAGGATTTGATTTATTTTCTTTTTAAGTTATTTAGTAATTCAGCTGTACAAGCCAATAGATAATCCGAAGAGAAAATGATTCATAATTAAAATAAAATTGGTGGGAGAGTTTTCCACTTTGGTTCTTAAAATAACTATTTTCTTAAATTGTTACGATTTTTCTTGTGGGTTTATCATTGATCTATCAGTCACAATTTTTCTCATCTATCATGAGTGCGGCGTCTACCCAACGATGCATGCTTAGTATTTTAGTGACATGGTTGAATGTTTTTTGAAGTCTTCATGGATGATTTTTCTGTTTTTGGTAATTCATTTGATGATTGCTTATCTAATTTAGAAAAGGTTTTGATCAGGTGTGAAGAAAAAATCTTGTGCTCAATTGGGAGAAATGTCACTTTATGGTAACAACTGATATTGTTCTTGGACACATTATATCATCAGAAGGTATTGAGGTTGATAAATCTAAAATTGAGTTAATTGCCAATTTGCCAACACCAAAGACTGTGAAGGAGATTAGATCATT
>JAGSPU010000274.1:0-43392 GCA_019321725.1 Paulownia fortunei | reverse complement strand
CTCTGGAGTTTGCGGTAGGAGATCAGGTATTTTTAAAAGTAGCACCAATGAAGGGCATTATGCGGTTTGGAAAGAAAGGAAAATTGAGTCCCAGATACATTGGCCCGTTCTCGATGATTGAAAGAATTGGTGATGTTTCTTACAGACTGGATCAACCAACATCTATGTCCCAAATACACAATGTATTTCATGTGTCTATGCTGAGGAAATATATTGCTAATTCCTCTCACATTCTGAAGAATGAACTAGTGGGATTAAAGGCAGATTTGAGCTACGAAGAAAAGCCTGTACAGATTTTGTTACGAGAAGTGAAGCAGCTGAGAAATAAACAGATTTCATTGGTTAAAGTGTTATGGGGAAATCAATTGGTAGAAGAGGCCACTTGGGAAAGGGAGGATGAAATGAGAACAAAGTATCCTGAACTTTTTCGGTAAGTGAAATTTTGGGGATGAAATTTTTATAAGGAGGGGAGGATATGATACCCGAGCCTCTTACTACTCACATGGACAAATATGATTCATGCATTACGTGTTAATTTTATATGCTATTTGCATTTCTATTGACATTGCATAATTTATTTCATTTTATACTACATTCTTGAATATTAAACTAAATTCTGAAGTTTTTGCACGGTATTAGTTATTGAATTTTCTAATCTAAGTAGTTGATTTTATATTGAAATAAGAAGAAAATGAGGTGGATCAATATTAGATATAGATGTGATATATAGGTTATAATTTTGGAAGTGTTAAAAGTGTTACTAGTAAGCTTATACGGTTTAATTTGATTTGATCAAGTTATTTCAAAAGTATATATTTGTAAATCAACATACTTGGGATATTAGACATGATATAATGTGATTTAAGTGTTCTATTACAAGGCCCATATATGCATATAATTTTAGAAATGCAAACTTGATATTTCGTTAAGAATCGGATGAGAATCGGTTTGGAGATCGAATGAACAGACATAGGAAATAACTATGGCAATGAATGGTGACTAAGATAGGTTTCAACCAAATAAAAATAGGTGAGACACACAAGATTAGGGCTGCAAGATAAGGGAGAAAATCAGATTTGCCATTTACTTGCCACCTCATGCTTTCTTATTAAGGTTAAGCTAACACCTCAAACCCTTCACCCTTAAGCAACGACCAGACCCTCATTCCAGCTATTTTCATCTTCCAAACACACACATTAAGGTCTCCAAGTGATCTAAATTGATTCCAAGTTGAAATAAAAGCAAGAAAAGCAAAGAAGAAGTGATTACCATCAAGTTTTCAAAATCTGCATAGGTAACACTTATCTACGGTTTTGCCTTTGGTTTTCAGATTATTATGAATGGTTTTATGGTTTATTAAGCTTTAAATATCTCTTATAAAAGTTTTATAAGTTTTTATTTAGACTTTGGTGCACAAAGAAATGGTTTTTGATCACAAACACTTAATGGGAAATACTTGTGGCAGAAACTGTCATCTTACTGTTTTCTTGTGTTTTAGGCTTCAAAAGTGTATGGTATGTTGAATAAAACCTATAATTATTACCATTTACATGACCATATATGATTTAAGAGTATTGGAATGAAGTTTTATCAGTTGGAAATTGAAATAGAGAATGATATTGGAGAAACACTCAAACTGCCAAAATAGCAAAATCTGTTTTGGTGTGCTGTAAAGGAAACTGAATCCATTATTTTTGGTAATAATATGACCTAGTTGTCTCCTTATATATTTTATCTAAGTATGGTGAAAATTTTGGAGTGATTGAATATACTTAATTGTGCCAAAACCATTAATGTCATGAAGTGTGCAAAATTATCACGGTAGGAAACAATCTGTTTCAGTATGTCATGAAAAGAGCTGAACTTGGAAAGCTATATCCATGATTTTTAGCAATTATATGATATGTTTACATTTATATACATGTTATCTAAGTGTGGTAAAAATTTGGGAGTGATTGGATATGCTTAGGGATGTTAAAATTATCATGCAACTAAACTTGACAGCAAGAAAATATGAAAATGTGAATCTGCCACATTTGATCACTTAGCATGTTTCAACCTAGACATGTTGCTATTGAGTGTTAACAATTAGGCACATGCTATTAGATTATAATACTTCAATTACATGATATTTTCATGTATTTAAGATGAGAAATTGAGTATTTGAGGGGCTATATTGGGTTCTAGTTTGTGAAAGCTTGATTGTTAGCTTATAGCTTGGTGTTTAAGGTTTAGTATGAGATTTTGTGCTTCCAACTTGCCAAAGTGGAAATGGTGCTTGATGTTGGGTAATATTACAGGCTATTTTACATCTAAGGTTGGAGAGGAATACTAAACAAATTTAGACTAAGCCACCAACCAAGTGAAAGGTAAGTAAAGATTCATTTGCAACCACAATGCATAGACATAGTAGATGTGTGAATTATATGTAATATCATAAATCATATGTGCATAGTAGAGGGCTCTCCATTGAGCATACATACATGGGCATTGTCATTAACACGTGCATGCATCATATACGAGCATTATGATAAATCTTGCATTGCACGGCATGATTCAGAGAAAGGAAAATATTTTGCTGACCACTACTAGTGCACCGAAGCATGCATGGATTTGCATGGTTTTATGCATGGATTTGCAGGTTCGCGTGCATGGATTTGCATGCGTATGAGTATGCATGGATTTGTATGCTTATATGATTATTGGCAATTGGATTATGGCGGTGTACAGAACTCTTTTCCGGTGTATGGGATAGTAGTGTTGGTCAGGGGCCCAAGAAAGAAATAATTTTGAGAAAAATATTTTGATGCATAAAATTGCATTGTGAGCATAGCATTTTGAGTTGAATGACTTGATATTGTGGATTATTCTTTAACATGCATAATCTTTACTTGCTGAGTATTAGCTCATATAGTTTATGTATTGTAGGTGAGTATGACGATACTTGAAGCATCTTTTATTGGCTAGGTGGAGGTTGGAGCTCCTTGTAGGTGTCTGAGAGAGTGTGTATATGGATGACGACCTGTTGGGCTATTTTATTGGCTTGTTATATTTTGAGTCTGTTGTATTATATTTTTAGACTTGTATTATATTTTGCTTTAAAACTTTACTGTAAATAAGTATGTAAATATTGGGTCATTGTGGGTGTTGAGCTTTTATATAAATACCGATCCTGCTATATACATGACATGTGTTATAAAGTATTTTAAACAGGGTTGTGCATGTAAGATGTGATTTATCTTTTCTTAAAGTGTTAAAAAAAAATATTCCATGCATGCACATAGGTTCTATCATGTCAAATTATAATATATATCTAGTTGTGTAGTAATGGGGGTGTTACATACACTCCACCAATGAATATCTAAATATTCCAGTACAAGCAAATTTCATAAACACATTCAGAAAACCTTTCCATTCTCCATATTCTAAAACTTATAATCCATAATGGAGAATCATCCCAATTTTAGTTGGCGAGATGATAATCGTGCCCAACTTTTGCATTCACAAAAACTACCAAACTTTTATTCTTATCCAACTTCACATACAAAATCCCTTAAGGAGACTTTGCAAGCATTTATGCATGAACAAACAAACATTAATAATCAGACTTCACAAGCTATCAATGAAGTCAAAATCACACTTTCAACACTGACAACTTCTTTGCGTACTCATGAAAAAGGTAAATTTACTGCTCAACCTCAACCTTATCCTTCCACTCAGTATCATGTTTCTTTTTCAGGTGAAAATTCAGTCAATGAGGCTAATTCAGTCACAACTCTTTGGAATTGAAAAGTTATTGATAAGACTATTCATCCCAAGGAGAAAGTTTGTAATCCACTTTATAAACGAAGAATGGAAATAGTCTTAACGATAAAGGTAAGTGTGAAAATGATGGAAAAGAAAAATATTTACCTCCAGCACCCTTTCCTCAAAGATTACAAGCAACTCAAAAATTGAACTCAAATATTGAAATCTTTGAATTTTTTAAACAAGTCAAGATTAATATTCTATTGTTGGATACAATCAATCAAGTTCCACCTTATGCCAAATTTTGGAAAGATTTATGTACAATCAAAAGAAAACATCATGTACAATAGAAGGCATTTTTAACTGAAAGTGCTAATTCAATCATTCAACAATTCACTCCACCCAAGTACAAATATCCAGGTTGTCCAACCATTTCATGTATCATAGGAAACACTAGAATAGAGTGTGCTTTGCTTGATCTTGGTGCTAGTGTAAATCTTCTACCTTTCTTAGTTTATGAACAGTTAGGTTTGGGAGAACTTAAAACAACTTGTACTCTAATTGACTGACCATTCGATTAAAGTTCATAAGGGAGTAGTAGAAGATGTGTTCGTACAAATTGATATTTTTTACTTTTCAATTGATTTCATTAGTTTAGACATAGAGCTTATTGCACAAACACACACACAAATTCTTATAATTTTGGGTCGTCCTTTTCTTGCAACTTCAAATGTTTTGATCATTTGTAGGAATGGTATTTTAAAGTTATCTTTTGGAAATATGATTTTGAAACTAAATGTGTTTAATACTTGTAAGCAACCTACAGAAGATGTCGAGGTACAAGAACCGGATTCAATCTGGGAAGTTGTTCATGAATACTTTACTACCACTAACTTTTCAGATTCTCGAAGACTTATTTTAAAAGTGAAAGTATTTGTAAAAAAACACATGCTAATACTCTCTCTGAATTTTCATAGTTACAACAAAATTATTTTTGAAAGCCAAGGTTTGAAAAACTTTCATCATCCATAGTAAAATATATTCCATCAAGTATTAAAGTTCTTGTGGTTGATTTGAAACCTTTGTTAGTTGATTTGAAATACTCTTTCTTGGGTGAGAATGAGACTTTTCCATTAATAATTTCTTCCAAACTTGATGCATCTCAAGAAGGCAAGTTGATCAAAATTCTAAAAATGCATAAGAATGCTTTAGGATGGACCATTGTTGATATTAAAGGTATTAATTCTTTAATTTGCACACATAACATCTATCTAGAGGAAAATACTAAACCTTCTAGAGAAATGCAATGAAGGCTAAATCCTAATATGAAAGAAGTAGTGAGAAATAAAGTTATTAAACTCTTAGATAATGGAATCATTTATCCTATTTTTAATAGAAAATGGGCAAGTCCTACTCAAGTTGTACTTAAGAAATCTGGAGTTACTGTAGTTAAGAATGAGAATGATGAATTAATTCTAACTAGGACTACGGCTGGTTGGTGAATGTGCATTGACTATAAGAAACTCAACTTAGTTCCTAGAAAAGATTATTTTTCATTACCTTTCATGGATCAAATTTTAGAAAAAGTTGCGGGACATAAATTTTATTACTTTTAATATGAATATTTCGGGTATAATCAAATTGCAATTGTACTTGAAGATCAATAGAAAATAATTTTTATATGTCCTTTTGGTACTTTTACATATCAAAGGATGCCTTTTAGATTATGTAATGCACCAACTACATTCCAACGATGCATGCTTAATATTTTTAGTGACATGGTTGAACATTTTCTTGAAGTCTTCATGGATGATTTTTCTATTTTTGGTAATTCATTTGACGATTACCTATCTAATTTAGAAATAGTTTTGATCAGGTGTGAAGAAAAGAATCTTGTGCTCAATTGGGAGAAATGTCATTTCATGGTAACAACTGGTATTGTTCTTGGGCATATTATTTCATTAAAAAGTATTGAGGTTGATAAATCTAAAATTAAGTTAATTACTAATTTGCCAACACCAAAGACTATGAAGGAGGTAAGATCATTTTTAGGACATGCTGGTTTATATAGAAGATTTATAAAAAATTTTAGTATAATATCTAAACATTTGTGTAATCTTCTAACAAAAGATACTATTTTTGAATGGACTGAAAATTTTAAAAATGCTTTTGTTAAGCTTAAAAGCATGCTTACATTTGCTCCAATCACGCAGCCTCCAAATTGGACTTTACTTTTTGAAATAATGTGATGCCAGTGACTATGTTGTTGGAGCTGTCTTAGGACGAAGAAAAAATAAGAAACCATATGTTATTTACTATGCAAGTAAAACTTTAAATAGTACTCAATTGAATTATTCAACTACTGAAAAGGAATTACTTGTTGTAGTTTTTGCATTGGATAAATTTAGATCTTATCTTGTTAGCTCACCGGTTGTTATTTTCACTGATCATGCAACTTTGAAATATCTTTTGTCTAAAAAATATGCCAAACCTAAACTAATTAGGTGGATTCTTTTACTCCAGGAATTTAATATTACGATTTAAGACAAAAAGGGAGTACAGAATGTGGTGGCTAGTCATTTGTCGTGACTTGTTTGTGATGACTCACTTCAAACCACACCTATTAATGACACTTTCCCTAATGAACAACTATTTAATATTTCTATTTTACCTTGGTTTGCTGATATTATTAATTTTCTTGTGATAGGAAAGATGTCATCGCATTGGAACTCTTAAGATAAAAAGTAGTTTTTGATTGAGGTGAAAAATAATTACTAGGATAATCCATACCTATTCAAATACTGTCCTAATCAAATCTTTCGAAGATGGGTGCCTAACAATGAGATAAGTAATATTGTTAAATTTTGTCATTCAAACGGATATAGTGGTCACTTTTTAGCAAAGAAAACCACTGTAAAAATCTTACAATGTGGTTTTATTGGCCAACTCTTTTCAAAGACACTTACACTTTCTGCAAAAGTTAAGAAAATTATCCAAAGTTACGGTACCGTTCAAAGCAAAATATGATGCTCCTACACCCTATCCTAGTGATTGAAATCTTTGACTGTTGGGGTATTGATTTTATGGGACCATTTTCATTATCATTTGGTTTTATTTACATATTGGTTGCCATAGATTATGTTTCAAAATAGATCAAGGCAATTCCTTGTCGAAATAATGGTCACAAAATAGTGATAAAAGTTTTGAAAGAAAATATTTTAAGTCGATTTGAAATTCCTCGATTTATTATCAGTGATGGGGGAACACATTTTTGCAACAAAGTTTTTTGAACTTTAATGATAAAATATGTATCATACATAAAGTTGTAACCCCTTATCACCCTATGGAAAACTTGAACTTGCAAATAGGAAGATAAAATAAATTTTGGAAAAGATAGTCAACCCAAACCGTAAAAATTGGTCGCTTAGACTTACCGATACACTTTGAACATATAGAACTACTTTCAAAATATCATTAGGCATGTCTCCTTATAGGATAGTTTATGGAAAACCTTGTCATTTACCTGTTGAACTTGGACATAAAGCTTGTTGGGTAATCTAAATGTTTAACTTCAACCTTGATGAAGCTTCAAAATTACGTAAATTGCAAATCAATGAACTTCAAGAATTGAGAAATTATGCATATGAGAATTTTAAAATTTATAAGACAAGAATCAAAGATTTCATGATAATAAAATTTCAAGAAAAATATTTGATGTCGGTCAAAAGGCTTTGCTTTATAATTCTCGATTGCATTTGTTTCCTAGAAAATTGAGATCAAGATGAAATGGTCCTTTTGTTGTAAAAAAAGTATATCCTTATAGGGAGATTGACATTGAGAATCTTATAAATTGTAGCATATTCAAAGTAAATGGACAAAAAGTTAAACCATTTGTAGAAAATCAATTTTCACAGGAGAAAATTCTTTTTCTTTCTAACCCTTGTTATGACTAGAGTTGTATATATATATATAAACTTATGTTCTCTTACTTTATTTATTTTGAAGGCTTTCTTTCTTTTATTTTTTTTCTTTTCCAGTTAAGTGGTGGATAACGGTACTCCGTAGCTATTAAAGTCAGACTTATCATACTCACCCTAAATGTCTATGAAATATATGAAGCCATAGTAAGTTGTGCCAAAATAGAATGAGTACGGTGTTATTTATTGAGGTGTGAATAGGGAATGAAATTATTGCATCTCTTTTTCTTTTATCAAAAAGGTTAAAAATTAGGACACACAAAATTTAAAAATTACCTATTTATACGTGAATATACATATAGTAGTGATTGTGGCTTACATCTTCCTCTGGTTTTACGTTCAGTAACGGCTTAAACGCCCTCTATTGGTTGAGGATATGCTTCCTATCTTATTTTCTTATAAACTGGTAAACATGGTCTTTTAATGTCAAATTTCCAATATTATAATGCTCATATCATTTCAAAAATGATCCCACAAATCAAGAATTACACATTGTACAAATCCACATGAATACGTCTCAAGAGTCGATATAATGTGATCTAAAGTCTCCTTACTCAGTCCATCCATAATGAATTTAAGTTTATCTTCTCGATTTTTAGAAATCATTCCTAAAGAATGACATTTTGTGTTGCAAGTCCATCTAGCACAATTGTGACAAACTTTTATTTTTTTCGCCTTTCGTTTTTTTTAAATATGTGATTTTACGAAAACCAGACATGTATCTAGTAAGCAAATCTGAAAATTCATGTGAAAACTCACCTACTCTTACCTTTGCTTCAATTATCCATCGTATGTCCTTCGAGATACCTTTGTGCATAAGCATCTTCAATCTTTGAATCCTAATTTTATAAATTTTAAAATTGTATTTTTAGGAAGAAAATGAAATCATTTCTTGAGAGTTAGAAGAATGTCGCCCATTTTGACAAGAATAAGAAGAGAGAATGAGAAAAGCAAAAAAAATTTGTACAGAGATTTCAGTTGATTGAAAACTGATAAGTCTGACTTTAATAGCTACATAGTACCATTATCCGCCACTTAACCAAGAAAGAAAAAAAATAAAAGAAAGAAAGCTATCAAAATAAATAAAGTTAGAGAAAATAAGCATATATATATATACAACACTAACCATAATAATGGTTAGAAAGAAAAAGAATTTTCTCTTATGAAAATTGATTTTCTAGAAATGGTTTTACACTTTGTCCATTTACTTTGAATATATTACTATTTCTATGATTCTCAATGTTAATCGCCCTATAAGGTTATACTTTTTTTACAACAAAAGGACCACTCTACCTTGATCTTGATTTTTTCAAGAAACAAATGCAATCGAAAATTATAAAGCAAAACCCTTTGACCAACCTTAAATATTTTTCTTAAAATTTTATTATCATGAAAATCTTTGATTCTTGCTTTATAAATTTTAAAATTCTCCTATCCATTAAAATTTTATTCTCATGAAATTCTTTTATTCTTGCTTTATAAATTTTAAAATTCTCCTATGCATCTTTTCTCAATTCTTAAAGTTTATTAATTTATAATTTGCGCAATTTTGAAGCTTTATCATGGTTGAAGGTAAACATTTTGATTGCCTAATAACCTCTATGTTCAACTTCAATAGGTAAATCACAAGATTTTTCATAAACTATCCTATAAGAAGACATGTCTAATGATGTTTTGAAAGCAGTTCTATATGCCCAAAGTATATTGGTAAGTCTAAAAGATCAATTTTTATGGTTTGGGTTAATTATTTTTTCCAAAATTTATTTTATCTCTCTATTTGTAAGTTCAACTTGTCCATTTGTCTGAAGGTGATAAGGGGTTGCAACTTTATGTATGATTCCATAATTCCACATTAAAGTTCCAAAAACTTTGTTATAAAAATGTTTTCTCCCATCACTAATAATAGATCAAGGAATTCCAAATCGACTTAAAATATTTTCTTTCAAAAAATTTATCATTATTTTGTGATCATTGTTTCGATAAGAAATTGCCTTGATCCATTTTGAAACATAATCTATAGCAACCAATATATAAATAAAACCAAATGATAATAGAAATGGTCCCATAAAATTAATACCCCAACAATCAAATATTTCAATTAATAGGATAGGGTGTAAGATTATCATATTTCGCTTTGAAAGCGACCCTAACTTTTGATAATTTTCACAACTTTTTTAGAAAGTGTAAGTGTCTTTGGAAAGAGTTGACCAATAAAATGCAATTTTGCAGTAGTTTTCTTTGCTGAAAAATGACCACCACATTTTTCTGAATGACAAAATTTAACAATATTACTTATCTCATTGTTAGGCATGCATCTTCAAAAGATTTGATCCGGACAGTATTTGAATAGGTGCGAATCATTCCAATAAAAGTTTTTCACCTTAGTCAAAAATTTCTTTTTGTCTTGAGAGTTCCAATGCGATGACATCTTTCCTATCACAAGAAAATTAACAATGTCAGCAAACCAAGGTAAAATAGAAACATTAAATAGTTGTTCATCAGGGAAAGTGTCATTAATGGGTGTAGATTGAAATGAGTTATCACAAACAAGTCTCGACAAATGATCAACCACCATATTCTTTATTCCCTTCTTATCTCGAATCATAATATTATATTTCTGAAGTAAGAGAATCCACCTAATCAGTCTCGATTTGATATCTTTTTTTGAAAAAAGAAATTTCAAAGTTGCATGATCACTGAAAACAATAACTGTTGAGCCAACAAGATAAGATTTAAATTTGTCCAATGCAAAAATTTCAGGAAGCAATTCTTTTTTGGTTGTTGAATAATTCAATTGAGCACTATTTAAAGTTTTACTTACATAGTAAATAACATATAATTTCTTATCTTTTATTTCTCCCAAGACAAGTCCATCAACATAGTCACTAGCATCACACATTATTTTAAAAGGTAAAGTCCAATCTGGAGGTTGCATGATTATAACAGATGTAAGCATACCTTTGAGCTTAACAAAAGCATTTTCACAATTTTCAATCCATTCAAAAATAGTATCTTTTGTTAGAAGATTACACAAATGTTTAGATATTATACTAAAATCTTTGATAAATCCTCCATTAAAACTAGCTGTTCTAAAAATGATCTTACCTCCTTCACAGTGTTTGGTGTTGGCAAATTGGTAATTAACTCAATTTTAGATTTATCCACCTCAATACATTTTGATAAAATAATGTGTCCAGGGACAATACCAGTTGTTACCAAGAAATGACATTTCTCCCAATTAAGCACAAGATTCTTTTTTTCACACTTGATCAAAATCTTTTCTAAATTAGATAGGCAATCATCAAATAAATTACCAAAAATAGAAAAATCTTTTGGTAACTGTCCTTGTTGGAATTAATTCATCATTCTAATTCTCGATTGTAGTAACTCTAAATTTCTTAGGTACAACTTGAGTAGGACTTACCCATTTGCTATCAAAAATAGGATAAATGATTTCATTATCTAAGAGTTTAATGACATCATTTCTCGCTACTTCTTTCATATTAGGATTTAGCCTTTGTTGTATTTGTCTAAAAGGTTTAGCATTTTTCTCTAAATAGATGTTATGTGTGCAAATTAAAGGATTAATACCTTTAATGTTAGCAATGGTCCATCCTAAAGCATTCTTATGCATATTCAGAGTTTAAATCAACTTGTCTTCTTGAGATGCATCAAGTTTAGAAGAAATTATTATTGAAAAAGTCTCATTCTCACCCAAGAAAGAGTATTTCAAATCAACTAGCAAAGGTTTCAAATTAACCATAGGAGCTTTAATAGTTGATGGAATATATTTTACTATTGATGTTGAAGGTTCTTCAAACCTAGGCTTCGAAAAATAATTTTCTTGTACCTGTAAAAATTCAAAGAGACTATTAGCATGTGCCTTTTTACAAATACTTTCACTTTTAAAACAAGTCTCCAAAGAATCTAAAGAGTTAGTAGTAGTAAAGTATTCATGAACAAGTTCCTCGATTGAATCCACTTCCTGTACTTCGACATCTTCTGGAGGTTGCTTCCAAACATTAATCACGTTTAATTCCAAAGTCATATTTCTAAATGATAACTTCAAAATACCATTCCTATAATTGATCAAAGCATTTAAAGTTGCAATAAAAGGATGACCCAAAATGATAGGAATTTGTGTATATGTTTGTGCAACACGCTCTGTGTCCAAAATAATAAAATCAATTGGAAAGTAAAACTTATCAATTTGCACCAACTCATCTTCTACTACTCCCTTTGGAACTTTAATCAAACGGTCAGCTAGTTGGAGTACAGTAGAAGTTGTCTTAAGTTCTCCCAAACCTAACTGTTTATAAATTGAGAAAGGTAGAAGATTTACCCTAGGACCAAGATCAAGCAAAGCACACTCTATTCTAGTGTTTCCTATGATACATGAAATGGTTGGACAACCTGGATATTTGTACATTTGTGGAGTGAATTGTTGAAGGATTGAACTAACACTTTCACTTAAAATGTCTTTTGTTGTAAGTGATATTTTCTTTTGATTGTACATAAATCTATCAAAAATTTAGCATAAGGTAGAGCTTGATTGATTGCATCCAACAATGGAATATTAATCTTAGTATTTGAGTTTAATTTCTAAGTTGCTTGCAATCTTTGAGAAAAGAGTGCTGGAGGTATATATTTTTCTTTTTCATCTTTTTCACACTTACCTTCATCGTCAAGACTATTTCCATTCTTCAATTTTTAAAGTGGATTAGAAACTTTTTCCTTGGGATGAATAGTCTTAACAATAACTTTTCCATTTCAAAGAGTTGTGACTGAATTAGCCTCATTGACTGAATTTTCAACTAAAGAAGAAACATGACACTAAGTGGAAGGACAAGGTTGAGGTTGAGCAGAAAATTTACCTTTTTCATGAGTACGCAAAGAAGCTATCAGGGTTAAAAGTGTGATTTTGATCTCATTTATAGATTGTGAAGTTTGATTATTGATGTTTGTTTGTTCATCATAAATTCTTGCAAAGTCTCCTCAAGGGATTTTATACGTGGAGTTAGATAAGAATGAAAGTTTGGTGGTTTTTGTGAATGCAGTGGTTAGGCATGGTTATCATCTAGCCAACTAAAATTAGGATGATTTCTCCATTATGGATTGAAAGTTTCAGAATATGAAAAATGGAAAGGTTTTTTGAATGTGTTTATGAAATTTGCTTGTACTGGAATGTTTGGACATTCATTGGTGGAGTGCCCCAAAAGTTCACAATTGCTACAAACTTCTTCCTCTTGCACAAATTTGATTTTCTTTACCTTTTTAAGTTCTATGGCTTCAATTTTTTTGGTTAAACTAGCAATCCTAGCATTTAGATCATCTTCTTAGCTAAGGTAATATTTTTCTTTATTACTATTAGCAAGGTTAGATCTAATAGAACCTTCAGAAGAATTAACACTATGCCATGGTTGAGAGTTTTCGGCCAAATGATCCAGATATTCTAGGGCTCATCAGATTTTTTATCAAGAAACTCACCATTACACATTATTTTAATAAATTATTTTGTTTTAGGAGTTAAACTTTCATAAAAGAAACTAATTAAGTGCTATTTTTCAAAACTATGAGGTGGGAATGAATTCAACAAATCTTTAAATTTTTTCCAATATTGAAAGAAAACTTCATTAGAATTTTGAGAAAAATTTTGAATTTGTCTTTTCAAAGCATTAGTTTTATAAGTTGGACAATTTTTTTTCAAAAAATCAACTTGCATTTCTTGCCAAGTGCCAATTGACCTAGGTTTTGAAGGATTAAGCTAAGTTTTTGCTTTATCTTTTGAAGAAAAAGGAAATAATTTGAGTTTAACAATCTCATTTGTGAAGTTTGATCATCAAAAGTGGCACATATTTCATCAAATTCTTTCAAATGCAAGTAAGGGCTTTCAGAGTCTAAACCATGGAAATTAAAAAGTAAAGGGATCATACCTAGTTTGAATCAAAAGTTATTTGCTTTGAAAGGAAAAATGAAACAAGAAAAAATAGAATTTCGAGGAGGTTACAAGTAATAACAAATGGTATATACTTATGATTCTCATTTTCATCCTGTACACTTTCGTTTTTAGCCATGGTGAAAGTGTGTGGAGATTCAAATAAATTTCCAAATAAAGTTTCATAATTATTTCTAACTAAACGCCGAAAATTATGACTGCGATACCACAACCATATATCCATAAATAAAATAAAAAAACTATATTTATGAAGAAAAAATATAAATACTTACCTTGCCTTTCCCGAAAACAGCGCCAAAAAACTTACTACAACTTTAAGGTTGCAAACCTAAGTGCATGTTATATTCTCGTGAGCCCGAGGTTGATATACAAGAAAGTTGTTTAAAGAATTCAGGATTATAATTCTTGAAAAAATAAAATTTATGTGAATCACAATATATGAATAATTAATGTATGTAGTAACTAAAAAAACCAAAGTAATAAAAGTACTGAAAATTAGGGATCCACTCTTGAGTTTTGGATAAAAAAACAGTTATTTATTCTTTTTACCTCTCTTAATTGCCACAATTAGAATCCATATATAATGAAGGTTCCAATGGAAAGATATTATCAAATAGTTCATGCAATAAGGTAATCATTATATTGTTTTACTATTTACAAATTATCACTTAAGACAATAAGATAATCATTATATTGTTTTACTATTTGTAAATTATCTCTTAACGCCAACACTTATTAATGGGATCAAACATTTATCCATACCTTTGTCAACAACAAATCAAGGTTTCATATTAGCAGTCGATAGGGTAAAACTATGCAATAAGCTAAATGAACCCAAGTATTTGTTGTGCTATTGGAGATACATAAATTAAGAATCACCACAAAACAAGTAGGGTTTAGATCAAAACTCAAAATAATAATACAACATACTTAAATATTTTCTACCCTTATAACCATTTCTCTTTTTCATCAAGAGGTTCACCCTTTTTTCTTAGTAAAATAAAATTTAGAAAGACATAATAAAATTAGGAAAGACTAAAAATAGAAGAGAAACTAGAGAATGTATTTCTATTACTACTGGAAAACTTACATTACTTGAAAACATACATACTAGAAAACTTAGCCTAAAGAAACCCTCTACCCCCCCCCTCTTTCTTACAAACTTAATACATGGTCTATTTATAGTACTTGAAGTATGCTAGAGGTCAAACAAATAATGGAGGAGTCAATAAGTGGTATGCTAGTTGACAAGAGTTGGTAAGTGTTACACTAAGTCCTCAAAATTCTCACCTACCTAATTAAAGTACATTTTTAGGTCAGATACAACAAGATTTTGATGATGCGTAAATAACAAAAGTTGTAGATCTTTTGGTGTGATATATTTTCATATATCATTTGTTAAATTTGGCTATCGGATGAGGGAGATATGGTCAAATTACCGAATCATGTCCAAGAGCTATCTTTTAACAACCTATGTTTTTACCATTTTAACATTTTTTTTCACTATCGTTTCTTCAACAAACTTGTTTATTTACCTTTTTTGTATAACATATCCAAATTTCAGGCTAAAGTAAATTTGGGCTTAAGAGATATGACCCATTGGTCAAATAAGTCAATATTGGGCTAAACTCTAATCCGAATTTTGGTGATCTATTTTGTGCAACCACTTAGACGAATATTTTGCTATAATCAAGACTAAATTGGGCTTAGCTTCCAGCAGAAAAGTTGTAATTTTATTTCTTGTCTTCTAAATGAAGTAAGATTTAGGTCCATAAGGCTTTTGATCATGAAGTTAAACTCAAAATACAAAAACTACACAAGTCTGAAAACATGCTTCTTTTGATCTTTTTATATTCATTGATTCCCTAACATAAAATATTAATAAAATAATAATATTAATAAGAATAAAGCAAGAAAATTATAAAGAATTTGATACAAAAATATGTTAAAATATGAACTTATCACATAGGATTGGCCCATAATCTTCCGAATTATGTATGTAATAGATGCATGCGTAAGGTTTATTTAATGTTTTCAAATGATATGCTTGCCGTCAATTGAACACAAATTTATTAAATAAACCAATATTAAAATTAATAAGGTCTTGATTAAACTAAATACCCCACTTGAATTAAAAAATCAAGTAAAGGAATTTTTTAATTTCAATTTCAAGCAAATATGGATAAAATTGGATTGGACCTAATAATCCATGCCTACTATCAAAAGTAGTTAACATGATGATACCTTACTTTGTTATTGACCATCAGTCGTGGAATGGCTCTATAATAGAAAGTTGTGATCTCTACTAAGCATGGTGATGCCCATGGGATAGACTTGTCTCTACATTGGCCATGAGTCATAGAACATTTTGATGCTCTATCTACATGAAGGTTTGATGGGTCTTACTTAACATTTAGTACCATATGGGTTTATAAATTTGGGGTATATGGGAAGAAGTGAGGTAAAGTATCTTGAGGGTTGCATGGAGATACAATCGTTAAAAGTTAACGACTTTTCAATATGTTTAATGGGCTTATAAAATTAGAGCATACGATATATTGATTGGACCTCAAGCCCATTAGGAAATAAGATTTCTCGAATTTCCATTAGGGGTAATGGAATTCGTATAAAATAGTGAGAGACATTTATTACTTAAGACCTTATTATAAATGAATATGATTTTGAAAAAATACTAATTCTCTGCCTCATTTAAATTTGTAGACTGCCTATAAATGGCAAAAAATCCACTTGCATCAATTCTGGAAGTTAATAAATTAATGGTCTCAACTATGTTGATTGGTTGAGGAACCTTCGTATTGTTTTACAATCTGAAAAGAGGGATTACATACTTGATGTGATCCTACCGTCAGCTGCATTGTAAGATGCCACTGAGGAGGAGCTTGTGAATTATCACAAGTTGGTTGATGATGATCTGCAAGCACGATGCTATATGGTGGCATTAATATCAAATGAATTATAGAGGAAACATGAGGTACATGCCCATGCGCATGATATCTATGTTCAATTACAAAAGTTGTATGTGTGAACATACTTGGCAGGTGAGATATTAGATCTTAAAAGAGCTTTTCAGGACCTGTATGACGAAGGGCTCTTTAGTCCATGATCACAAATTGAAGATGATAGGCCTGATTGAAAAGCTCAAATCACTTAGAGTTATTATAGATAATGAGCTCTATTTGGATCTCATCCTGCAGTCTTTCCCTCCATCATTTGACACCTTCTTTTTCAACTTCAACATGCATAAAATGGAAACTAACCTTGTTAAGTTGGTCAACATATTGAAGACGGTTGAGTCCACTATGAAGAAAGACAAGACAATCATGCTTGTTGGATCCTTATCTAACTCAAATATTGCAAAGCCCAAGAAAAACAAGGGAGAGGAAAGCGTTCCTCAAAATCCAAAGGCATGAAGCCAACAAGTGGTGTCTCTAAGTGTTCCAAGAAAACCGATGATAAGTGCCACTACTGCGACAAACCTAGGCATTGGAAAAGGAACTACAAGGAGTACTTTGTGAGCTTGAAGAATTCAGGTATTTATTTTATTGAAGTTAACTTATTAATTAATGATACTTCTTGGGTATTGGATACTGGTTGTGGGTCTCATCTTTGTAATGATTTGTAGGTAATGGCAAGTAGCAGGAGCTAAGTAGGGTGAGACAGTCCTACTGCTAGGGAATGGAGCAAAGGTTGTGGCATTAGTCATAGATTGTCAACTTAGCTTTAGGAAATGGAGTAGTTTTAGTTTTAAATAATTGTCTTTATATTCTAGAGATAGTTAAGAACATTATCTCCATTCTTGTTTTGGATGGAGAAAGTAAACTTTTTCAATAAAATATCAAAGTTGTTCCATTTTTAAAGATTCAGTTTTGATCACCTCTGGGATATTAATGAATAGCTTATATTCTATTATTCCCCATAACTCTTTTTTTCATGTTCAACAAAATAAAAGAAAAATAGATAATTATAGTTCCCAACTCTTATGGCATGCTAGGGCATGCTAGATTAGGTAATATCTTTGAGAAGAGAATTCGTAAGTTGTCCCAATTACACAATCTTTCAAGAGAGCAAGATATGTCAACATGTGAGTCAAATCTCAAATGGAAGATTGCTACAACTTTAAGGTTGCAAATCCAAGTGCAGGTTGTATTTAATAATAAATTTCTCATGAGTTCGAGGTCGATCCACAAGAAAGTTATTTGAAGAATTCAAGTTTATATTTCTAAAAAGATGGAGTTTATGTGAATCAAAATATATGAAATGGTTAGGGATCCACTCTTGAGTTTTGCATAGATAAATGGTTATTTATTCTTTTTACTTCTATCAATTGCCATAATTAGAATCCATACATAGTAAAGGTTCCAATGAGAAGATATTATCAAATAACTTATGCAATAAGATAATCATGATATTGTCTTGCGATTGCAAATTATCCCTTAATGCCATAAGATCAAGTATTTATGCACACCTTCGTCAACAAAAAATCAAGGTTTTATATTAGCAGTCGATGCGGTAAAATCGTACAACAAGCTAAATAAACTCAAGTATTTGTTGTGTTATTGGAGATATATAAATTAAGAATCACCACAAAACAAGTAGGGTTTAGATCAAAACTCAAAATAATAATACAACATACTTAAACATTTTCTACCCTTACAACCATTCCTCTTCCTACATCAAGAGGTCATCCTTTTTCCTCACCAAAATGAAATTTAGAAAGATATAATAAAAGTAGCAAAGACTAAAAATATAAGAGAAACTAGAGAATGCATTTTTATTACTACTAGAAAACTTACAATACTAGAAAACATATAAATTAGAAAACTTAGCTTAATGAAATCTTCTACCCTCCCTCTCACAAGCTTAATATATGGCCTATTTATGGTATTTGGAGTAAGCTAGAGGTCAAACAAATAATGGAGGGGTTAATCAAGTGGTATGCTAGTTGGTAAGAGTTGGTAAGTTGTTACATTAAGTTCTCACCCATTGAATTGAATTACATTGTTCGGTCAGATACAGCCAGATTTTGAAGATGCGTAAAATATCAAAATTGTAGATCTTTCAGTGTTAATATATATTTTCATATATCTTTTATCAAATTTAGCAGTTGGATGAAGGAGATATGATCAAATTACCAAGTCATGTTCAAGAGTCATCCTTTAACAGCAGTAGCAACTTGCAGCCTATGTTTTTATTATTTTGACATATTTTTACATAATCTTATCTTCAACAAACTTATTTATTTACCTCGTACGTATAACATATCCAGATTGTAACTCAAAATAAATTTGGGCTTAAGAGATATAACCCAATTGGTAAAATAAGTAAATACTAGGCTGAACTCTTATTAGAATTTTGGTGATCCATTTTGTTTAACTACTTGGACAATTTTTCTGCTATCATCAAGACTGAATTGGGCTGAGCTTCTAACATAAAATTGTACCTCTATCTCTTGGCTTTCAAATGAAATAATCTTTAGGTCCATAAGGCTTTTGATCATAAAGTTATACTCAAAATTACAAACAGTGCACAAGTCTGGAAAGATACTTCCATTTATTCCCTAATACAAAATATTAATAAAATAATAATACTAATAAGAATAAAACAAGAAAAGTATAAAGGATTTGACACAAAAATATGTCAAAATATGCACTTATCAAATTCTCCATACTTAACCTTTGCTTGTCCTCGAGCAAGTCTAAAACAACATAAACTAGTCCACTTTCATAGGAAAATACAATTGTATTTAGTATATGCAACAAGCCTTTAACCCCTAGGTGGCCCATAGAGGACGAGTTATAGTCTTATGAAGGTTTCAGCAGTGATACCCACAAACACCTATAATAACTATCTTTCAACTTTTATTCTCATGAATCAACAAAGTAATATGCAAATAAAATCAAACAAGTGTTGAGTTTAACTATTAGTCATTCAAAAGTGAAAACATTTCTACAATAAGCATACTCAAGAGTGTGTGTGGGTAGTTAATATCAATAGTGACGAAACTATGCATGCTTCAAATAAGTAAATTCTCATAAAATCTTACAAAAACCATCACCCAATCTCTAACAGAAAAGTTAAACATCATAGGCTCTTGTTTTGGTGCAAATCTCCACTATACTGAAGGCACCACACGAAATCAAAAGGTTTTCAACAAAGGTTGTGATGGGGCCAAAGGGTAATAATGTAGCTAAGAAATAAAAGTATAAGATGTAACAAAGGTTCTGAAAACTTCATGAAATTAGAGACATAGAGTTTATTAATGAAAAATTCTCAAACTCCACAAATTTCAATATTGGGATCTATTGTTATTGAATTGGACCTTTCTTATTTATCTTGAAACATCTCATTTTTAGTTGCAACTCGTAGCACTTTGCAATTTTTTTTTTATTTTTCTTTTTTTTTTAAAGAAAAACTCCCCTACACTTATCTTCTATTCCAACCTGAATTTCTTTTGTAAGCTCACGCTGTCAGTTGAATGTCTCTTAAACTCTAATTATTTTTAGAACAAGGGTTGGATAATAGTGTATTTATACTAGGTAAAAAGATATGGTTATAAAAAAATATTTATTTATTGAAAGGCTCAAAGTAGTTTACTAAGCGAATATTTTCTTGAAACATCATATGGAGAATAAGCTAATTTGGCAATGGTGCTAGAAAGCCTAATACCTTAATCATTTTTCTAGTGGTGCACTATTAGTCGTTCGCCTCGACAAATCAAAAGTAAAAGTTCTAATACTCAACCCCTACATGTTAAAAATCTAAGTGATGATTAAAGTAAGGGCATAAGAACTATCTATTTTGACATGATTGTCTTCACACTGAATAATATAACTATCTGTGCAAAATAAAATTTGAGTATAATTATCGCAAAATATATTAACCAAATAACAATATCAAAGTCCAAAATAACACCATCATCAATCAAACCATATTATTCATGCTTAATTTTAATCATTGAAGTTGGAAGAACCTCTACGACTCAAAAAAGTAAGATAATTGGTAATTCACAAATATTTATTAAAACTTCACAAACTTGCCGTGTTATGCAAAAAATAAGGATGCGTCTCAAGAGTGTTACAATTTTCCTTTACTACGCCATCATTTTTCATGGTTTCAACGGACCTATCAGAAAATACGCTTGATTTTTTTTTTAACTAGAAAAACACACATTGAACACACAAGTCATGATATCAACTATTCCTCCCCCCAACCTAATCGAGACATTGTCCCCAATGTCAAAAATAGATAGAAAAGTAGAGTTTGAAATGTATCACCTGAAATATGGCTAAAAAAAATAAAGCTGAAACAACATAAAAAAAACACATACTATTAGATCAATAAGTATCATAGACTGAGAGTCAAATGCAATTTGCATTTTCGACTATCGTTCTTATTAGACCAATCCACATTGGCCAAGGTTGGATCAGGTTCTGGCACATTATGCTAGAAGTTGATTAATCAGCTGGTCAGGTGTTGGAGCAGAAATGAGGATTCTTCTTGCAGACGGTGAAATAAAACCTTTTTTCACATCAGGATCTACAAAAGTAGCAAACCATCATAAAAACTATTAACATTAAGAATATCTATAGATTTTTGGTGAATATTAAGTTGTGCCCAAGAGAAAACTATAATAATTCCTCTAGTGTACCGAAACCGCCAGGTAGAATGATGAATGCATCCGCATTGTTTAACATGTTAGGCATTCTGTCCTGAATATATGACTCCTAAAATTTTGACACCTCTTACATAAGTAGAAATAGCAACACTCCCCATTAACCCCAAACTGCCTCTCCCATATACTAAATGAATTTTTCTCTCTGCTAAAGTTCTATCAAGGTTATTGGCTGCCCCTATAAACTCACCATTTTTTTTCAAGATTGGATCCACAAAAAACACAAATGTAATTGAATTTACGAGTTGAAGAAACTATTTTTTTAATTTTTTTTTTTTAAAATAAGTAGTGCAAAAATAGAGTGAGTACAGTGATATTTATTGAGGTGTGAATAGGGAATGCACTTATTGCATCTTTTTCTTTTGTCAAAAAGGTTGAAAATAAGGACACACAAAATTTAAAAATTACCTACTTATACATGAATGTACATGTAGTTATGATTGTGGCTCACATCTTCCTCTGGTTTTACGTCTAGTAACGGCTTAAACGCCCTCTATGGGTCAAGGATATGCTTCCAATCAGTTTTCTTATAAATTGGCAAACGGAGTCTTTTAATGTCGGATTCCCAAGACTATAAAGCTCATATTCATTTCAAAATGATCCCATAAATCAAGAATTACACATTGTACCAATCTACATGAATGCTTCTCAAAAGTCAATATAATGTGATCTAAAGACTCCTTACTCAGTCCATTTATAATGAATTTAAGTTTATCTTCTCGATTTTTAGAGACCCTTCCTAAAGAATGACACTTTTTGTTACAAGTCCATCTAGTACAATTGTGATAAACTTTTATTTTTTTCGCCCTTCGTTTTTTTAATATGTACTTTTACGAAAACCAGACATGTATCTAGTAAGCAAATCTGAAAACTCATGTGAAAACTCACCTACTCTTATATTTGCTTCAATTATCTATCGTATGTCATCCGAGATGCCCTTGTGCATAAGCATCCTCAATCTTTCAATCCTAATTTTATAAATTTTCATAATTGCATTTTTAGGAAGAAAATGAAATCGCTTCTTAAGAGTTAGAAAAATGTCTCCCATTTTGAAAAGAACAAGAAAAGAGAATGAGAAAAGCAAAGAAAATTTGTACAAAGATTTCAGTTGTTTAGAAAACTGACAAGTCCGACTTTTATAGTCATGGAGTATCATTATCTGCCACTTAATCGAAAAAAGAAAAAAAATAAAAAAAAGAGAAAAAAAATCAAAACAAATAAAGTCATAGAAAATGAGTATATACAACACTAATCAAAACAAGGGTTAGAAAGAAAAAGAATTTCCTCTTGCGAAAATTGATTTTCTAGAATTGGTTTAACTGTTTGTCCATTTACTTTGAATATGTTACCATTTTTATGATTCTCAATGTCAATCACCCCATAAGGATATACTTTTTTTACAACAAAAAGACCACTCCACCTTGATCTCAATTTTTCAGGAAACAAATGCAATCGAGATTTATAAAGCAAAACAAAAAATCAACCTCAAATATTTTTCTTGAAATTATATTATCATGAAAATCTTTGATTCTTGCTTTATAAATTTTAGAATTCTCATATGCATCATTTCTCAGTTCTTGAAGTCATTGATTTATAATTTGTGCAATTTTGAAGCTTTATCAAGGTTGAAGTTAAACATTTTTATTACCCAATAAGCTTTATTTTCAAGTTCAATAGGTAAATGACAAGGTTTTCCATAAACTATCCTATAAGGAAACATGCCTAATGATGTTTTGAAAGTAGTTCTATATGCCCAAATGTATCGATAAGTCTAAGAGACCAATCTTTACGGTTTGGATTAATTGTTTTCTCCAAAATTTATTTTATGTCCCTATTTGCAAGTTCAACTTGTCCATTTGTCTGAGGGTGATAAGGGGTTGCAACTTTATGTATGATTCCATATTTCTACATTAAAGTTTCAAAAACTTTGTTACAAAAATGTTTTACCCCATCATTGATAATAGATCTAGAAATTCCAAATCGACTTAAAATATTTTCTTTCAAAAATTTTATCACTATTTTGTGATCATTGTTTGGATAAGGAATTGCCTCGATTCATTTTGAAATATAATCTATGGCAACCAATATGTAAAGAAAATCAAATGATAATGGAAATGTACCCATAAAATCAATACCCCAACAGTCAAAGATTTCAATCACTAGGATAGGGTGTAGGGGCATCATATTTCTCTTTGAAAGGGACCCTAACTTTTGACAATTTTTACAACTTTTGCAGAAAGTGTAAGTGTCTTTGAAAAGAGTTGGCCAATAAAATCCACATTGTAAGATTTTTGCAGTAGTTTTCTTTGCTAAAAAGTGACCACCACATCTTTTTGAATGACTAAATTTAACAATATTACCTATCTCATTGTTAGGCACGCATCTTCGAAAGATTTGATCTAGACAGTATTTGAATAGGAGCGAATCATCCTAATAAAAAATTTTAACCTTAGTCAAAAACTTCTTTTTGTCTTGAGAGTTCCAATGCGATGGCATCTTTCCTATCACAAGAAAATTAACAATGTCAGCAAACCAAGGTAATTTGTAACATTAAATAATTGTTCATCAGGAAAGTATCATTAATAGGTGTGGTTTGAAATGAGTCATCACAAATAAGTTTCGACAAATGATCAGCCACTACGTTCTCTACTCCCTTTTTATCTCGAATAATAATATTAAATTCCTAGAGTAAGAGAATCCACCTAATCAGTCTTGATTTAGGGTTTTTTTTTACAAAAGATATTTCAAAGTTGCGTAATCACTAAAAACAACAACGAGTGAGCCAACAAGATAAGATTGAAATTTGTTAATACAAAAAGTACAGCAACTAATTCTTTTTCAGTTGTTGTATAATTCAATTGAGCACCATTTAAAGTTTTGTTTGCATAGTAAATAAAATATGGTTTCTTATCTTTTCTTATTCCATGACAACTCCAACAGCATAATCACTAGCATCACACATTATTTCAAAAGGAAAAGTCCAATTTGGAGGCTGCATGATTGGAGCAGATGTAAGCATGCTTTTAAGCTTAACAAAATATTTTCACAATTTTCAGTCCATTCAAAAATAGTATCTTTTGTTACAAGATTACACAAAGGTTTAGATATTGTACTAAAATCTTTGATAAATCTTCTATAAAAACAACATGTCCTAAAAATGATCTAACCTCCTTAACAGTCTTTGGTCTTGGCAAATTGGCAATTAACTCAATTTTAGATTTATCAACCTCAATACCTTCTTATGAAATAATGTGTACAAGGACAATACCAGTTGTTACCATGAAATGACATTTCTCCCAATTGAGCACAAGATTCTTTTCTTCACACCTAATCAAAACCTTTTCTGAATTAGATAAGTAATCATCAAATGAATTACCAAAATAGAAAAATCATCCATGAAGACTTCAAGAAAATGTTCAAACATGTCACTAAAAATACTAAGCATGCATCGATGGAATGTAGTTGGTGCATTACATAATCTAAAAGGTATCCTTCGATATGCAAAAGTATCAAAAAGACATGTAAAAGTTATTTTCTCTTGATCTTCAAGTGCAATTGCAATTTGATTATACCCAAAATATCCATCTAAAAAGTAATAAAATTCATGTCCCGCAACTCTTTCTAAAATTTAATCCATGAAAGGTAATGAAAAATGATTTTTTCTAGTAACTAAGTTGAGTTTCCTATAGTCAATATACATTCGCCAACCAGTAACAGTAGTAGTTGGAATTAATTCATCATTCTTATTCTTGACTATAGTAACTCTAGATTTCTTAGGTATAACTTGAGTAGGACTTGCCCATTTGCTATTAGAAATAGGATAAATGATTCCATTATCTAAGAGTTTAATAACTTCATTTCTCACTATTCCTTCGTTGCATTCCTCGAGAAGGTTTAGCATTTTCCTTTAGATGTTATTAATACCTTTAATATCAGTAATAGTCCATCCTAAAGCATTCTTATACATTTTCAGAGTTTCGATCAACTTACCTTCTTATGATGCATCGAGTTGGGAAGAAATTATTATTGGAAAAGTTTCATTCCCACCTAAGAAAGAGTATTTCAAATTAACTGGCAAAGGTTTCAAATCAACCACTAGAGCTTTAATACTTATTGGAATAGATTTTACTGTTAATGATGAAAGTTCTTCGAACCTTGGCTTCCAAAAATATTTTTCTTGTACCTGCAAAAATTCAGAGATAGTATTAGTGTGTGCCTTTTTTCAAATACTTTCACTTTCAAAACAAGTCTCCAAAGAATCTGAAGAGTTAGTAGTAGTAAAGTATTCATGAACAAGTTCTTCAATTGAATCTACTTCCTATACTTCGACATCTTCTGCAGGTTGCATACAAACATTAAACATATTTAGTTCCAAAGTCATATTTCCAAATGATAACTTCAAAATACCATTCCAACAATTGATCAAAGCATTTGAAGTTGTAAGAAATGGACAACCCAAAATGATAGGAATTTGTGTATGTGTTTGTGCAACAGGTTTTATGTCCAAAATAATGAAATCAACTGAAAAGTAAAACTTATCAATTTGTACCAACACATCTTCTACTATTCTGTTTGGAACTTTAATCGAACGGTCAGTTAGTTGGAGTACAACAGAAGTTGTTTTAAATTTTTCCAAACCTAACTGTTCATAAACTGAGAAAGGTAGAAGATTTACACTAGCACCAAGATCAAGCAAAGCACGCTTTATTCTAGTGTTTCCTATGATACATGAAATGGTTAGACAACCTGGATCTTTATACTTAGGTGGAGTGAATTGTTGAATGATTGAACTAACACTTTCAGTTAAAAATACCTTTTTTTTGTACATGATGTTTTCTTTTGATTCACAAATCTTTCAAAAATTTAGCATAAAGTGCAACTTGCTTGATTGCATCTAATAATGAAATATTAATCTTGACTTGTTTAAAAATTTCAAAAATTTTAGCATTTGAGTTCATTTTTTGAGTTGCTTGCAATCTTTGAGGAAAAGGCGCTAGAGGTAAATATTTTTCTTTTTCATCATTTTTGCACTTACCTTCTTCAAACTTACCTTCGTCATCAAGACTACTTCCATTTTTCATTTATGGAGGTAGATTAGAAACTTTGTCCTTGGCATGAATAGTCTTGTCAATAACTTTTCTATTTGGAAGAGTTGTAACTGAATTAGCCTCCTTGACTGCATTTTCACCTGAAGAAGAAACATGACGTTGAGTGGAAAGATTAGGTTGAGGTTAAACAGGAAATTTACCTTTTTCATGAGTACACAAAGATGCTGTCAGTGTTGAAAGTGTACTTTTGATCTCATTGATAGCTTGTGAGGTTTGATTATTGATGTTTGTTTGTTCATGCATAAATGCTTGCAAAGTCTCCTCAAAGGATTTTGTATGTGGAGCTGGATAAGAATGAAAGTTTTATAGTTTTTGTCAATGCAATGATTAGGCACGGTTATCATCTCGCCAACTGAAATTAAGATGATTTCTCCATTATGGATTGTAAGTTTTAGAATATGGAGAATGGAAAGGTTTTTTTGAATGTGTTCATACAATTTGTTTGTACTGGAATGTTTGGACATTCATTGTTGGAGTGCCCAAAAAATTCACAATTACTACAAACTTCTTTCTCTTGCACAGATTTGATTTTCTTTACTTTTTTAAGTTTCCTGGCTTCAACTTTTCTTGTTAGATTAGCAAGCCTAGCATCTGCTAAATGATCTAGATATTCTAGGGCTTCATCTGCTAAATTATCAAGAAACTCACCATTATACATTATTTCAATAAATTATTTTATTTCAGAAGTTAATCTTTTATAAAAGAAACTAATTAAGCGCCATTTTTCAAAACCATGATGTGGGCATGAATTCAATAAATCTTTAAATCTTTCCCAACATTGAAAGAAAGCTTCATTTAAATTTTGAGAAAAATTTTGAATTTGTCTTTTCAAAACATTAGTTTTATGAGTTGGAAAGAATTTTTTCAAAAATTCACCTTGCATTTCTTGTCAAGTGCCAATTGACCTGGGTTTTAAAGAATTAAGCCAATTTTTTGCTTTATCTTTTAAAGAAAAAAGAAATAACAATCTCATTTGTGCAAGTTTGATCATCAAAAGTGATACATACTTCATCAAATTCTTTTAAATGCAAGTAAAGGCTTTCTGAGTCTAAACCATGGAAATTAGGAAGTAAAGGGATCATACCTGACTTGAATCGAAAGTTATTTGCATTCATAGGAAAAATGAAAAAAGAATGAGAAGAATTTCGAGAAGGTTGCAAGTAATAACGCATAGTACATGTTGATTCTCATTTTCATCCTGGACACTTTCATTTTCAGCCATGGTGGAAGTGTGTGGAGATGATTCAAATAAATTTCCAAACAAAGTTTTAGAATTATTTCTAACTAAACATCGAGAATTATGACTACGATACCATATAACCATATATCCATAAAGAAAATAAACAAACTATATTTACAAAGAAAAAATAAAAACAAAGCTGAATACTTACTTTGCCTTCCCCGGCAATGGCGCCAAAAACTTATTACAACTTTAAGGTTGCAAACCCAAGTGCAGGTTGTATTAATTAATAAATTTTTTGTGAATCCGAGGTCGATCTACAAAGAAGTTGTTTGAAGAATTCAAGTTTATATTTTTAAAAAGATGGTGTTTATATGAATCAAAATATATGAACAATTAATATATTTTGTAACTAAAAAAAAATCAAAGTAATAAAAGTACTGAGGATTAGGGATCCACTCTTGAGTTTTGAATAGAAAAATGATTAGTTATTCTTTTTACCTCTATTAATTGCCACAATTGGAATTCATACGTAATAAAGGTTCTAATGGAAAGATATTATCAAATAACTTATACAATAAGGCAATCATAATATTGTCTTACTATCATCACAAAACAAGTAGGGTTCAGATCAGAAATAAAAATAATAATACAACACACTTAAATATTTTCTATCTTTATAACCATTCCTCTTCTTCCATCAAGAGGTTCACTCTTTTTTCCTTAGCAAAATGAAATTTAGAAAGACATAATAAAAGTAGCAAAGACTAAAGATATAAGAGAAACTAGAGAATGCATTTCTATTACTACTAGAAAACTTACAATACTAGAAAACATACAAATTAGAAAACTTAGCCTAAAGAAACCCTCTACCCCTCTTCTCTTACAAGCTTAATACATGGCCTATTTATAGTACTTGGAGTAAGCTAGATGCCAAATAAATTATGGAGGGGTTAATCAAGTGGTATGCTGGTTGCCAATAGTTGGTAAATTATTACACCAAGTTCTCACATACTGAATTGAATTGCATTGTTTGGTCAGATACAGCCAGATTATGAAGATGTGTACAGAATAAAAATTGTAGATCATTTAGCTCTGATATATTTTCATATATCATTTGTCAAATTCAGCAGTCGAATGAAGGAGATATGGTTAAATTACCAGTTATATCCAAGAGCCGTCCTTTAACAGCAATAGCAACTTGCAGCTTATATTTTTACCATTTTAACATATTTTCATACCATATTGTCTTTAGAAAACTTTTTTATTACCTATTTTGTATAACATATCCGAATTTTAGCCCAAAATAATTTTGGGCTCAAGAGATATAACCCAATTGGTAAAATAAGTCGATACTAGGCTGAACTCTAATCCGAATTTTGGTGATCCATTTTGTGCAACTATTTGGACAAATTTTCTACTATCATCAAAACTGAATTAGGCTGAGTTTCCAATAGAAAAGTTGTACCTCTATATCTTGGCTTTCAAATGAAACAAGCTTTAGATCCATAGGGCATTTGATCATGAAGTTATGCTCAAATTACAAATACTGCACAAGTTTAGAAACATGCTTTCATTTATTCCCCAAAACAAAATATTAATAAAATAATAATATTAATAAGAATAAAGCAAGAAAATTATAAAGGATTTGATAAAAAAATATGTCAAAATATGCACTTATCACAAATGAAACAAGTTTTAGTTCCATAGGGCTTTTGATCATGAAGTTATGCTTAAATTATAAACACTGCACAAGTTTAAAAACATGCTTCCATTTATTACCTAACATAAAATATTAATAAAATAATAATATTAACAAGAATAAAGCAAGAAAAGTATAAAGGATTTGATACAAAAATATGTTAAAATATGCACTTATTAAAGATGACCAAATCACCATTTGTTGGACAAGTGGAGCGAGCCAAATATCTATTAGATTTGACCTATTTGAATGTATATGGGCCACTAAAAGTTAGTGCTTGTGGGAACTATCACAACTTTATAATTTTTACCGATGATTATTCTATGTATGGCTATGTCTACCTTATGAGGTATAAATCTAAAGCTTTTCAAAGTTCAAAGAATTCAGATGTGAGGTAGAGAAACAAATTGTTCTAAGTACAATACTTGAGCATAGAGTTTCTTGATTATCTAAAAGAGAATGAGATTGTTTCTCAGTGGACACCTACTACTACTCCTCAACTTAATGGAGCTACAGAGCATAAGAATCGGACCTTGTTGGATATGGTTCGATTGATGATGAGTTTTGCTGGGCTTCCTCTTTCATTCTAGAGCTATGCTTTAGAAATGGCGGCATATCTATTAAATAAAGTACCATCAAAGTCGGTGCCCAAAACATCATATGAGATGTAGTGTGGGAAACCACTCTCTTATAGTGTGCTACTTACGTGAAGCAGAAAGTGAGAAATAAATTGGATATGAGATTCAGTTTATGTAGATTCGTGGGGTATCTAAAGGAAACCATTGGATACTACTTCTACGACCCCTCGGCATAAAAGGTATTTCTTAGAAGATGAGTTTCTATTAGATAGAAATGGCAAAGTCATAAAACTTGAAAAAATTCAAGAACCACAGAACCTCCCAACAGACCAGTAATGGGCCAACCAGCTGAGGTTAGGCCTTCGGGCACACAATCTCCCAGGAGATCCCATAGAATCTCAAAGCTACCTAAGAGGTATGGCTTTTTATTGGAGAACAACAAGGAGAATCTTCCATTGGACAGTGATCTAAGGACTTATGGAGAGGCAATATCGGAAATCAACTCGGGAAAATAGCAAAAAGTCATACAATCTGAAATGGACTCCATGTACTCCAACAAGGTATAGACATTGGTGGACCCACCACAGAGAATAGTTTCCATTGTCTACAAATGGGTGTACAAGCGAAAGCTTGGAGTAAATGGAGAGGTAGCGACCTATAAAGCACGATTAGTCATGAAAGTTTATACTTAGAATTAAGGAATTGATTATGAGCAAATGTTTTCACCAGTAGCGATGCTTAAATTCATCAGGATACTACTAGCCATATCAGCGTATTATGACTATTAGATATGATAGATAGATGTGAAAACCTCTTTCCTTAATGGAAATATTAAGGAAGAGATCTATATGAGGCAGCGAGAAAGCTTTATATCCAGAGAGAGTAAGCAAAAGGTTAGCAAACTCCAAAGATCCATTTATGGACTCAATCAGGCTACCTGAAGCTGGAACATCTGGCTTGACAAGGTAATCAAATCGTTTGATTTTCACAAGAACTCGGATGAACCCCGTGTCTATAAAAAGATTAGTGGGAATGCAGTGACATTTATTATGCTATATGTTGATGACATCCTGCTCATTGGGAAAGATGTAGGGATGTAGTCAACTAAGACTTGGTTGTTTAATCAGTTCTCCATGAAGGATTTGGAAGAAGCATAATTTATTCTTTGAATAAAGATCTATAGAGATAGGTCAAGAAGGCTGAAATGATTATCCCAATCTATGTACATAGACAAAAGGCTAAAGAGGTTTAGCATGGAGGAATCCAAGCGGGATTCTTGCTAATGAGTCATAGCATTTCTCTCTCTAAGGCAATATCTCCTAAGACTCCTGATGAGAGGTAAATGATGACCCGCATACCTTATACATCTGTTATAGGAAACATAATATATGATATGCGATGTACAAGGCCTGATGTCGCATATGCTCTGAGTGTCACGAGCAGATATCAATCCAATCTAGGTGAGGAACACTGGAAAATCGTAAAAATGATCCTGAAGTACTTGAGAATAACTAAGGATATCTTTCTTGTATACAGCTCTAAAGAACTTAAACTAGAAGGCTATACCGATTATAGTTTTCAGTCCGATATAGATGACTTAAAGTCAATGTCCAGATACGTATTTACCTTCAATGATGGTGCGGTCAGCTGGAAGAGTTGCAAGTAGAAGACGACCATGAATTCTACCATCGAGGTTGAATACATTGCTGCATGTGATGCAACAAAAGAAGTTATTTGGATAAGAAACTTCATCCAAGAGTTGGGTGTGGTTCCATCCATTGTTGATCATATATTAATATACTATGATAACAATGGAGCTATTGTGTAAGCAAATGAGCCAATATCTTATTAAAGATCCAAACACATCATGAGAAGATACCATCTAATCAGAGAGATCATTGGTAGAGGCGATGTTGTAGTGGATAAAGTCAACAGAAAATATGGCAGACCCATTAACCAAACCTCTAGCACATAAGGTATTCGATGGACATCTTCAGAAGATGGGCCTAAAGTACATGGGCAATTAACTCTAGGGTAAGTGGGAGATTGTTAGAGTAGTTCCCGGTGTGCCAATTAGATTTTGTGCCCTTTATACTCTTGTATTTGAAAAAATAATATTTTTCAAATCATATTAATAAAATAGGCAAAAAAATTTATCTTTAATTGCATCTTGTAATTAGATAAAGTTCTTAAACCAAACTTAGTTATGGGGCATGGTCACTTTAATTGATGGTGATCACCAACTATGCCTTTATGACTTTGGACTTAAATTAGTTCTAAGTCAAGGGTTTTTTAAGATGGGACATCAAATAGCCCAATAGGCGTGCACATATGATGTATGCTCGCATAAGGAGGATGTCTCACTCTATGGACATTGGCGTAGTGACACTAGTACATGCATGCGGGTGCTTGTTAGGGAATAAGTACACTAAAACAACTACACTAAACAAGGCCCCTGAAAATTCTTAATTGGAAACTTGTTTGTTGAAATAAGAATTTTTATGTTACGATAGTATACGATTAGTCATTTGACTTGATGCACCATGGTAGTCTTCTACATATCGTGTTTTATTTTGACGTATCTTTTGATTACCTGACAATCACAAAAGGGATACGTTCGATATTGCATTAATATATATGGAGGTTAATGAGTAGTCAAGAAAAGATCTGTTACTTGTTTAGCATAATAAGTGAATTTTCTATGTTTTCATACTTCATGACTTAGAAGTTCTTGGCCAAGGCAGGATGAATGTCAGACATGGGTTTTCTAATGATTTGTTATAAGCCATAGAAACACGAAATGAAATCATAGTTATTGAATAATTAGGGTTTCAACTATTAATTCATGCCCTAGATTAAATCGGGAGATTAGTTAATGAAAAAACCTTACGTATATGATACTCATATTTGAAATAGGTTCACTCACTATTTCACCTAAATATAGGTAGTTATGATACACTTGCTAGGTGTTTCCCATTACTTGTGAGGTTTTTGAAATTAAGGAGTTAATTTCATGTGAATTAATTAATTGAATTAATTAATCATAATAATAATAATTATTATTCACAAATTTCAAATGTTGCAAGTCCACTACTAGCTTAGTTGTGAACCTAAAGGGCTACACACAATTTGAGATGGAACATTTCTAATTTAGAAAATGATCTAAGGGGTTGAATTCAATTAATAAATAGAGATTAATTATTGGGGCTTAAATTAATTCAAGGAGTTGAATTAATTATTTAATGAAATAATTAAATTATTTAATTGGACCTAATAAGATTAGGGAACCGAATTGGAATGAAATAATTATTTAATTGGATCAAATCAATTGTGTAGTCCATAAATTAATTTAATTAAGTTACTTAATTAAATAATTGAATTATTTAATTGGGCATAATTTGATTAGGTGGGCTAAATGGAATTAATTAATTGAATTTAGACTAAGATAATTAATTGGATTAGTCCAAATCCATTTCATAAAAGCCCATTAGAAAGAAGCCTATGAAGGTGGTTGAAAAATAATGAAAAGTCAAGAGTTTAGAATTCTTGATAAACCTTAAATATCTTTGGAATATATGGAAGGGATAAAGTTGAAAGAAATTTAGATAAATCAAAATACCATCCAACCAATCAAAAAGAGATACAAAATACTAAGAATGAGACTTTTGGAATTTTGAGTCCCTTATTTAAACATCATGACTGAAAATTATAGGTAGAATTTTTATCCCTCTAATTTTCGGCTATATAAAGAAAGAGAGAAGAGAAATTGTTTCTTCATTCATCCTTTTTCCCTCCAAAAATTCCATCTTTTATTTTAAGTATTAATTATTTTATCACAAGTTGATTATAAGAATTAATATTCTCTATACACACTCCATAAACTAGGTCACAAAAGAAATCAGAACTGCTAGTAGAATTTTGATTTTGTGCTCTTGCTCAAAGTGTAGTCCATTTTAGAGGAGAGACTCGTGGATCCCTGTGAACCAAATTCACAAAAGGGGCTAGCAATTGATTGTTTCATATCCTACAACAGTCAGAGTGCATAGAAAGATATGAATCAAAATTTTAATTATTTTACAACAACCATTGGAAATTACAAGATCATTAGAAATTGCATTAGATCCGGGTTATTGCTATAATTATTATGCTGTGATATTTTTAAAAATTTTAATTTTTTGCTGTGCATACCCCAGGATCGCGCGAACCCAATAGAAGTAATATTTGTGTGAAAAGAGTTGCCTCAGCAAAAAATATAACATACCCACTGATTTAATAATAAGAGAAGTATGTAAAGGATATATTAGGGAAGTTGAGCCTTAATACAAGGGCAATTGTCTCTATGGCAAGTAGGAGATTGTTATAATAGTTCACGACGAGCCAATTAATCTGGTCATCCTTATTCATATTAGTATCAATAAATGGTGATCTTCATCTTAAATTCTTTATAAGAATTAGATGAAATCCTTAGATCACATATAGCTATGGGGAGTGGTCACGCATTTATTGGCGATTGTGGAATATGCTTCCAAAACTGTAATCTTAAAATGTTCCAAATCAAGGATCAACGAGATGGGACATCAGTGATCATATTGAGACTTGCGCATATAATGTAGGCTCGAAAGGAGAATGCCTCCTTCTATAGGATTGGTGTAGTAACACTAGTGCATATACACGGGTATTTGTTGGAGAACAAGTACACCGAATTATCCCGCTTGAAATTCTCAATTAGAAATATTATATTATCGAATAGGAATTTTCTTGTTACAATAGTACAAGAATTAGTCTTTGGACTTGAGACACTATGGTAACCTTGTGCATAACATATTGCATTTTGATGTATTTTTTGATTGCATGATAATCACAAGAAGTTTATGTTAGGTGTAATAACTTCATGTATGGAGATTAATAAGTGGTCAACAAAGGATCCACCACCTATCTAGATGAATATGTGAATCTCATATGTGTTCCACTGCATTTGACTCTAAAATCTTTAGCCAAGGTTGGATAGAAATTAGACGTAAGGTTTTCTATTTATTCATCATTGAGTCAAGCTACTAGAAATAGATACATAGTTATTAAGCTATTGGAGTTTCTACTAATCATCCATGCCCTAGGCTCAATCGAAATATTAGATGACGGAAGGATCGTACTTACATGATTTTCATAATTGAAATAGATTCGCACCTTCACCTAAAACTAGGAATCATGATGCATTGCTAGGTGCTTCTTATGAATTGTGGGTTCTTGGAATTAATGGATTAATTTCAAGATAATTAATTAATTAAATTAATTAATTAGAATAATTAATTATTCAACTAAGTCATAAGAGTTATAAGCCAACGGTTAGTTTAGAGTGAACTTAAGGGGTCATATACTAAGTTCAAATGATACACTTCTAACTAGAACATATCCAATGGTTAGATCAAATTAATTAATGGAGATTAATTAATTTGGGGCTCAAAATTAATTTAAGGAGTTAAATCAATTTATCCAATTAAATAATTTAATTATTTAGTTGGCCTAATAAGATTAGGAAACCTATGTGGAGCTAATTAATTAATTGATAGGATCAATTAGTTAAGTAGGGTATAAATTAATTTAAAGAGTTAAATTAATTTATCCTATTAAATAATATGGTTATTTAATTGGACCTAATATGATTAAGAGCCCTATATATGATCAAGTTAATTAATTGATATGATCAATTAATTAAATTGTGTATATTAAATAATGGGATTATTTAATAGTTTTAATAAGATTAGAAAGTTCAAGTGGAATCAATTAATTAAGTTGGGCTTATTTAATTGATGAAGATCAATTAATTAGATTTAATTAATTTAATTAAAGTCCATGTCAAACTAATGGGCTTGTAGGAGGTTCATTAGGAAGTTCAATTACAAGAATTAAACTCATCTTAGAGTTTGATGGAAAAAAGGAAACAAATAAGGAAAGGAGCACGAGGAAACCTAGTGGGACTAGGATTGAGGAGTCTTATAAGAGGCCTCTCCCTTACGGCCAAAATTGAGAGCTTCATGGAAGCCAAAAAAATTAGTCATCATAAGAAAAAGAAAACTGCCTCCCTTCTCATTCCTTCTTGATTCTTTTCTTCCATCAAAAGGTTCCACATTTTGATCATGGTTCAATTCTTCTATTTACTAGTTAAATTAAGAATTGAACTCCACATATTATAGAGTAGAATAAGCCTTTATAATCTACTAGCATGGATTTGATTAGTGTAAATTTTTTTAATATGTGGATACACTTAGAGGGGTAAAACTTGAGACTCTAAGCAAACCATCTCCAACACGACGGGTCTGAAATTAAGATTCGTGAGAGTAGTTCATGAATAGATTCAAGATTCGAAAAAGCAGTTCTTGGATGGATTCAACATTCATGAAGGGTTCATGAAAAGAAAATATTTCTTGCATTTTCATCTATTGGAGTGCAAATCAAGGTAACGGTTTTTTGAAACTTTCTTGGTACAAGTATCAGAAAAAAGCACAACTAAGTAATCACGAAGGGGTTTCAGGATTCATTTTTAATTACATGTGATGTGATGTTTGTTTTATTTTTGAAAATATTTAAATTTTGCTGCGTATACATTTCCCAAGATCGCGCTAACCCAACAGATAACATATGTAATTTATATTTGGTACGCACACACGCACTCTCTAGCGATACGATACTTTACTCACTCTTTATTACTTATTGATACAGTGCACTTGTGGTTTTGTTACTACCATTTTGAGGTCATCAGCATAAAACAACTCATTAGGTGCCTGTTGAGGCCCCCAACGCCCCTTTCCCATAGGCACTGTCATGTCGGCATGCTGTGTGCACAGGCGAAGCTTATATAAGCAAACTACTAGCAGGCCATGCAAACCATCTACCTATAGCCAAGAAAATATTTGTTAATAGTGGGCGATGGTTTCTAGGGTTGTTATTGTAGCACCGCGAAGATAACAAGTAGATGGCAATCTATTATCCCCATGCTTTTACTTGGCTGTTAGCGCAGGCGGGACAATCCTCCCATCGCGCAGAATACCCTACCATCATGGGCTGGGCTGCCCGCTATCGCGACCATCACGATGGTGGCGAGTGGTGGATCAAAATCCCAAAAATGATTTTTTGGGTATGTGTTGTGTACATGTTTTAAACAGTTTAGATCAAACATGTAAAAATTTCAGATTTAATTCTCAAGCCAAAACTAGTAATTAAACATATATTTCAACACATAAATTCAGGAATTTATTCGTGAAGGTAACAAGACACATAAGTTGGCTCTAATACAACTGCTGGGTTCATAAAATTACAATACGAATACGTAGTTGAAAATAAAAAATTAAAACATATATAAACATCTATAATACTTGTAGTTCCAAATTCGAGATGATTAATCAGTACTCGTTTAATTTAAATAAACGAAGTTCACTAATCATATACCTGAATGCACACTAGCTAATGTAAGGTGTGGAACGATCCAAATTATTTGACCCTATAGAAATCTGATTCGCTACAACTCTAAGTTTAGCCTCTCAAGAGAATCTACACACGAGAAAATCCAAGAACATACGGTCTTTGCTAGAAAATTATAATTCTGATTCTAATCTAGAATTTAGGAGTGTATATATAAATTTTAAATCAACAAGTTAGTAGAAGAATTAAACTAATGTCAAAAAGGATGGAACCTTCTTAGTGAAAAACACAAGACTAAAGAGAAAGAGAGACAGAGGGTGTATTTGGGAGGGCAAAGAGTTTCTTGTGCAAGCAAGAGTATTTTCAACCTCTCTTATGTAGTGTATTTATACACTAGTTTGATCAATCCCAATCATATTTGGTTTGATCGCCTTCCAAGTTTATCTCTATTGCTTTTCTTCTTATCTTGTGTCTTTTCATCCAAGAAAGAGTCATTTTAATTTCTAATTAAATACTCCTAATAGGCTTTTCGTATGAGCCCATTAGTCTCGGGCTTGGACTGATCTCCATCAATTAATCAAACCTTAATTAATTGATTCAATTAGTTAATTAATTGGTATCATGAGGCTACCTAATTAAATTAGGGCTATTTTTAGTAAAAATATTATTCAAATTGGTTAAATTAATTTAAGTGCAGTATTTAATTCATGCAATCAATTAATTAGTTCACTCATTAAGAGCCCCTAATATTAATTGGGTTCAATTAAATAATTTTATTATTTAATTAAATGAATTATTTTAACACCTTAAATTAATTTTAGCTCTAGTCAATTAATCTCCATTAATAACTTAATCAAGCTCTTTTGAATACTTTCTAGATCGATAATGGACTTTTTCATTTTTGTGTATGACCCCTTAAATTCTCAACTAAGTTGGCAGTGAGCTTGCAACTCTTACAACTTAAGTGAATATTATATATTCTAATTACTTAATCAAATTAATTAATCATCTTGAAATTAACTCCAAAAATTCTAAGAACCACAAGTCATGGGAAGCATCTAGTAGTACATCAATGACTACATAGTCTTAGGTAAAATAGCAAGCAAATATATTTTTATTACGAGTACCATACAAGTTTAGTCCTTCCTTTTACTAACCTCTCAAATAAGTTTTGGGTATAGATTATTAATCGAAACTCTAATTGACATAATAACTATGATTACATTACTAGTCTCATTGATTGTAGATAAATCATTAGAAAATCCTCATCTAATTTTCATCTTACTTTAGCTAAATACTCTTGAGTCAATGACCATGAAATGCATAGGAGATTCACCTATAGGTGATAGATCATTTGTTAACTATTCATAAACTTCCATTCCAAGAATGTTGCACTCAACATACTCTTCTTGTGATTGTCAAGCGATCGAGGCATATATCAATTTGTGACTTGTCGTGCATAAAGTTACCATGGTGTCTCAAGTCCAATGATTGATTCATGTACTATCATAACTAGAAAATTCTCATTTGACGAACGATATTTGCAATTGAGAATTTTCTATAGGCCTGTTCGGTGTACTTGTTCTCCAATAAACACTCGCACATATACACTAATATCGCCGCACCAATGCTCATAGAGTGAGACATCCTCCTTTCGAGCATACATTATGTTTATGAGTCTTTCGAGCTTATAGATATCCCATTTGAATGAACCATCGACTTGGAACGAGTTTAAGACCAAAGCTATAGAGATATATTCTATGATTGTTTTCATATGTACGACCATGCCCCATAGTTAAGTATGGTCTATGGACATTACCTAATTGTCTAAGTGCAATTAAAGATAAAAAAATATCAATTTATTAACATATTTTAAATAAGATTGTTTTTACAAGAGTACATAAATGGAAACTAATTAGCATGTCGAACACTACTCTAATAGAATTATATCATAACGTATATTCATACTATATATGCCTTGAGACGACCTTCTAGAAGAAGTAACTGAATGGATCATTGCTTCATCATTGTATGAGCCTATATTATTTTTTGTACCCTTTGGGACTTTGATCATGTCATGAAGTGTAAGTTTGATGACACTACTTTAGCAAGCTATCCAACGGCCATGGATGATTCAGTTTATCAAAGCATGTCTAGGAATGTTATCAAGACCAAACTGATTGGTAAAAAAGGTTGAAGATAACTAAGTTGGTAACACATTTAAATTCTATTTCGTTGCCCGAGCAACTTTGTCGAATTGTGTTGACTAGTTATAAACATAAACATATTTGTGAGAGTCGAACATACACTACTTATTTTTATTAAGGGATTTAGATATGCCTAATTAGGTGCGACCACGTGATTCAAAGTACACAATGAGTAATTGATGTACGATTATATTAGTTAATATAACACTCCTCGCCTGTTCCTTTCTCGTTAGGTTGCAAACCTCATTTCTTGTATGAAGAAAATGATGTTATATTGAGACAATGTACGATAATGACATTCAAAGAGATTGAACTAAATATGTATAAGTAGAGAAGTTAGAAATCAAATTGAGTTTTCAAAACCATCACACAATTGACATCCATATTTAAATTTTAAGACCACAATTTGAATGGGATTAAATTCCTGACAAAACTATGACTACTTGTCCTGATTACATAATGTAATTTATGAATTCTCTTAAATATAATTTCTTAATTTTTCTCTATACATATATTAAATTCTCATAGCATCAGCAGGACTCCTTGACTTTATATTAACTGTAAAGTGCATTTATGAATGGGTTACTATAGCAGTTTTCCATCACTACGAGTAAAATCGTATTCGTGGTTCAATTAAAACAAGACTTGTGTGAGCTTGCTACGTCATACGTGGATCAACAATTTTCATTGAATATAGTTGTACTGATCTACACCCATTATATGATTATATGTTTATACTCAATACATAATTTTCCCAACAAACCAGATAATTGTTTTTGCATAAGGAAACACAAAAAGAGGACAACCTATTTGCCACCTCCAATAACACTTTACTACACCCTAGTCCCATAAAAAGACACAGCATAATGAAATGAACCATCTCTGAAAGCAATCCCAAAAAAAATACAATTTGAATCATGTATACGCTCCAAGAAGGCTAGCATAGTTGTTGGTACACTCGAAATTATGATCTCGACGGGTAAGAGGAAGAAAAAGATTCCACACACAAGCATGAAACCAGAAGCTCAATCCCCATTACCATGGACATTGCATGCCATCAGGCTTTTATGCGGACCACGAAAGAACCTGCATGGAAACCAAATAAAAATTTAGCCAGTGATAACAATATCATGAATTTAGTTTCATTAAATTTAATGACCAGCTTATTTTAAGGCCTGGCTAGAGCCATTTAATGTAGTGTTTTCAACACTTTCCTGAGTAGAGGCTAAATGATTTTTTAAAAGCCAAGCACCTAAAAAATTTTGGAAGGTGAGTGTTAATTTCCTACATTTGTTTGGGCTTGATCGTTTTATCTAAGAGCTTTACTATTATGAAGAAAACTATGTAATATTCAATGTCTGACAATTTGCACAATCTCATTTGTAACTTTAACAAAGCAAGAAGTGTGATAGCTAAATATGAACAAATAAATCAGCCCATCATCTACTATCTCAGCACCTGCCTTAGTATGACTTTTGTGGTTTATAGGACATTATCTTGCTTCAATATTCTACCATTCTAGCACAGTAATAGTTGCTTAATTATCAAATTTCACATTAATTTTCCCAATGAAAATTTTGAAACTAAAAACTTAAGAAAAATAAATGTTTTAACATATAGATCGAGCAAACCATTCATGAACCAACTCAATCACAACTCTCAGAACCGTACAAGAAGAACTAAAGCCCCCTACAAAGAAAAGGGAAAATGACAAAAGAAAAATCTCATGATGCATCTCATGGAGTCAATTAAAAAAACAACTTGCTGCCGTAGCCTGCGAAAAAATTGAAATATAACTTTTCCCCAGAAGCATTTTAATGCAAGAGGATTTAAACAAAAGAAATAACAATACAAAAATAACAAAACAAATCAATACAAAACATAACAAAACAAAACCAGAATTCCTCTCAACTGCAATTGACCAACTGTTATCATTATGGAATAGATAAGTAGAAGTAATCAATTCACTTTCGGTTGGCCTCAAAAACTTAAAAATCTCATTGAAAAACAACAGCAATCTCAATTACATACCCAGGAAAAGCAAAATATATAATACCCAGTGATGGTGTTTCGGTCGGCTGCAAAAAATGATGAGGAATATCGCATGGTGAAACCTTATAAAAGTTGTCATAGTTGTACCGTTTAAAATATAATTGTTCTCAGAAACTGCACAAAAACAAAACCATCTAAGGCACAATGGACTTCTAGACAGGACTTGCAAAGGGAAAGAGGAACATGCTGGAGTGTAGACCACAAGATAAGTTAACATGTTACATACCAAGATTCTAGTATCTATAATTGGGAAAGAAGTTAATGATGAAAGTTAAGCAAAAAGGTTAGTCACCAAGATTTCTTAGCAAGTCAAAACTCCGAAATAAGTACGCATCAGTGAGACATAAAACACTTATGTTCCTATGGATCTAGAATTTTATAAAAGAAAATGAAAGAGATGCAAATTAGGACCCGTGGAGTTATTTTGGAGAGTATGTCATACTTAATGAATTAGTTCATAGAGTCCTTAGGTTAAAACAGATATAGAAAATGAAAGAATGTTAAGCTTTTACTGAATATGAAGCCAAACCCAGTTAGCATTTTGCATAGTTTTAGAGGAAACAATAGATTTGCCCTTGGCTAAAGTAATAAAGGGAGGATTTTAGGAGCCTGACAAGGCATGGCAGTGTCATCCCGTATTAGGGGCCTAACGATGGATGTCACCTATCTTAAGGCAAGAGTGGAAGAAAAATGGTTGTCAGATAGCGAGTAACTGCGACAAAATTCTTCTAGGGCTTTCAAACTATAGTGGCCAAGAATAAATTTACCATTAAATTCAGGTTAACAAATGGATACATCCATTTTTTCAGCACAAACGTTTTATTCTATTATTTTGTTTATCTGTGGTTTATTACCCGACTCTGGAATGTAATAGAAGTAATAATTTCACATGCTGGGAGGTTGGAATTATAAGGGGATTTATTCTGCAGATATATCCCAAGTTTGAAAGTGCTCCACTTATAATTCCACAAGGAAAGCAAAGATGCATGCCGGTAGAATAAAAGAGAGAGAGAGAGCCAGGCATCATACCTAGAAATCCTAGCAATCACACCAAGGATTTGGAATTGTGCACACAATCTAAACAAGATCAAAAGCTATTTAACAACTCAATAAATGGTCAATAAATGGTTGAATGCTATTAAATGAAGGTTACTCCAATACATATAGGATCCAAGTTTTCTAATTTCTACTAGGACTAGACTCTTGGGGGTGGGGTGGTGGGGGTGGTGGTGGGGAAATAAGCTAATCCTGCAAAGACTCAATGATAACTCCTAATCCTATTCAAAGACTAAAAGCATTTCGAGTAGTACCTAGTCAAATATTACAGAAAAATCTACAATTCATGAAATTCAAAAATAACCTAGAGTGAAATTAAAAGAGAACAGATTTATAAGCTACAGAATAAATTTTCTAATGGTTATCTTCTATGGGACTTGAGTTTTTGTTATAATTCCCTTATACCTGTTTCGACCTTTACTATTCAACATCATAACTTCAAAAAGTTTATCTTAATAAGCTACAGCAGACCTGACCACGGGTCGGTTCCAAACCGGACCCTGCCCGTGGTCAATGGGTCAAAATCTGTTGACCACGATCCGACCCGTGGACCCGTAACCGGCCCGTGGATTCATGGGCCGGCTACGAGTTCGAAAAATTTAGACCCATGAACCGTCAGGTTAGCCTGGCGGTTCAATCCAGGTCGGCCACCGGGTCAGGCCCAGTGGTTCAAGGAAAAAAAAAGAAAAAAAATGCAAAGTAGCCGTTGCCATTTTGGCA
>JAGSPU010000492.1:0-31423 GCA_019321725.1 Paulownia fortunei | reverse complement strand
CCTCTCCGTACTCTCTCTCTTAAGTTTCGTATTTCATTATGCATAAAGCAAAAAACCGAGTTATTGCTATTGAAAATTTCACACTACAAACCTTAGCGCCCACTGCTCTTTTCCTACTATATCTCTTGTGTTCTATGTTTCAAAATGTATAATCCAAAAATAATTTTGGTGACTGAGTTTTTTCGAACCACAAACCCTCGGTTACGGCTACCCACTCACAACTATTTCTTGAGTTTTGTATTTCTACATGCATAATACAAAACCCTGGTTATAATTATTGATTTTTCACACAACAAACCCTAAGCCGCTCCCACCCCGTCGGTACTCCCTATAGTGTTATGCGTTTCAAGATCTATATTTCAAAAAAACCTAATTATTGTCATTGAAAATTTTTCAGAAGAAACCCTAGGCCACCCCTACCCTTTCTACTCTCTCTCTTTGTTCAGTATTTGAACATTCACAATACAAAAAATCCAAGTTTTGTTGTTAAAATTTTCACATCACAAATCTTTTCATGCACACCCTCTCCGTACTCTCTCTCTTAAATTTCTATTTCATTATGCATAAAGCAAAAACTCGAGTTATTGCTATTGAAAATTTCACACTACAAACCTTAGCGCACCACTATTCTTTTGCTACTATATCTCTTGTGTTATATGTTTCAAAATGTATAATCCAAAAATAATTTTGGTGACTGAGTTTTTCGAACCACAAACCCATTGGTTATGGCTACCCACTCACAACTATTTTCTTGAGTTTTGTATTTCTACATGCATAATACAAAAACCCAGGTTATAATTTTTGATTTTTCATACAACAAAGCCTAGGCCGCTCCCACCTCGTCGATATTCTCTATAGTGTTATGTGTTTCAAGATCTATATTTCAAAAAACCCTAATTATTGTTATTGAAATTTTTTGAGAAGAAACCCTAGGCCACCACCACTCTCTCGGTACTCTCTCTCTCTTGTCTTCAATATTTGAACATTCACAATACAGAAAAATATATATTGCTATTAAAAATTTTTACATGACAAACCTTATGCCATGCACACCCTCTCCGTACTCTCTCTCTTAAGTTTCGTATTTCATTATGCATAAAGCGAAAAACTTGAGTTATTTCTATTGAAAATTTCACACTACAATCCTTAACGCACACTGCTCTTTTGCTACTATATCTCTTGTGTTCTATGTTTCAAAATGTATAATCCAAAAATAATTTTGGTCACTGAATTTTTTCGAACCTCAAACGCTCGGTTACGGCTACCCACTCAACTGTTTTCTTGAGTTTTGTATTTCTACATGCATAATACAAAAACCCTAGTTATAATTATTGATTTTTCACACAACAAACCCTAACCGCTCCCACCCCGTCGATACTCCTATAGTGTTATGCGTTTCAAGATCTATATTTCAAAAAACCCTAATTATTGTCATTAAAATTTTTTGAGAAGAAACCCTAGGCCACCCCCACTCTCTCGGTACTCTCTTTCTTGTGTTCAGTATTTGAACATTCATAATACGAAAATCCAAGTTGTTGTTGTTAAAATTTTCACATCACAAATCTTTTACCATGGACACTCTCTTCGTACTCTCTCTCTTAAGTTTTATATTTCATTATGCATAAAACAAAAAATCCGAGTTATTGCTTTTGAAAATTTCACACTACAAACCTTAGCGCACCACTGCTCTTTTGCTACTATATCTCTTGTGTTCTATTTTCAAAATGTATAATCCAAAAATAATTTTGGTCACTGAGTTTTTTCGAACCACAAACCCTCGTTATGCTACCCTCTCACAACTATTTTGTTGAGTTTTGTATTTCTACATGCATAATACAAAAACCCTGGTTATAATTATTGATTTTTCACACAACAAACCCTAGGCCGCTCCCACCCCGTCGATACTCTCTATAGTGTTATGCGTTTCAAGATCTACATTTCAAAAAACCCTAATTATTGTCATTGAAATTTTTTCAGAAGAAACCCTTGGCCACCCCCACCTCTCGGCACTCTCTCTCTTGTGTTCAGTATTTGAACGTTCACAATACGAAAAATCCAAGTTGTTGTTGTTAAAATTTTCACATCACAAATCTTATGCCATACACACCCTCTCCGTACTCTCTCTCTTAAGTTTTGTACTTCATTATGCATAAAGCAAAAAAGCCCGAGTTATTGCTATTGAAAATTTCACAATACAAACCTTAGCGCACCACTACTCTTTTGCTACTATATCTCTTGTGTTCTATGTTTCAAAATGATAATACAAAAATAATTTTGGTGACTGAGTTTTTTCGAACCACAAATAATTGGTTATGGCACCCACTCACAACTATTTTCTTGAGTTTTGTATTTCTACATGCATAATACAAAAACCCTGGTTATAATTTTTGATTTTTCATACAACAAACCTTAGGCCGCTCCCACCTCGTCGATACTCTCTATAGTGTTATGTGTTTCAAGATCTATATTTCAAAAACCCTAATTATTGTTATTGAAATTTTTTCAGAAGAAACCCTAGGCCACCGCCACTCTCTCGGTACTCTCTCTCTCTTGTCTTCAATATTTGAACATTCACAATACAGAAAATCGATATTATTGCTATTAAAATTTTACATCAAAACCTTATGCCATGCACACCCTCTCCGTACTCTCTCTCTTAAGTTTCGTATTTCATTATGCATAAAGCAAAAACTTGAGTTATTGCTATTGAAAATTTCACACTACAAACTTTAGCGCACCACTGCTCTTTTGCTACTATATCTCTTGTGTTCTATGTTTCAAAATGTATAATCCAAAAATAATTTTGGTCACTGAGTTTTTTCGAACCACAAACCCTCAGTTACGGCTACCCACTCACAACTATTTTATTGATTTTGTATTTCTACATGCATAATACAAAAACCGGTTATAATTATTGATTTTTCACACAACAAACCCTAGGCCGCTCCCACCCCGTCGATACTGTCTATAGTGTTATGCGTTTCAAGATCTACATTTCAAAAACCCTAATTATTGTCATTAAATTTTTTTGAGAAGAAACCCTAGGCCATCCCCACTCTCTCGGTACTCTCTTTCTTGTGTTCAGTATTTGAACATTCATAATACGTAAAATCCAAGTTGTTGTTTTAAAATTTTCACATCACAAACCTTATGCCAAGCACACCCTCTTCCGTCTCTCTCTCTTAAGTTTCGTATTTCATTATGCATAAAGCGAAAAACCTGAGTTATTGCTATTGAAAATTTCACACTACAATCCTTAACGCGCACCACTACTCTTTTGCTACTATATCTTTGTGTTCTATGTTTCAAAATATATAATCCAAAAATAATTTTGGTCACTGAATTTTTTCGAACCACAAACGCTCGGTTACGGCTACCCACTCACAACTGTTTTCTTGAGTTTTGTATTTCTACATGCATAATACAGAAACCCTAGTCATAATTATTGATTTTCCACACAACAAACCCTAAGCCGCTCCCACCCCGTCGATACTCTCTATAGTGTTATGCGTTTCAAGATCTATATTTCAAAAAACCCTAATTATTGTCATTGAAATTTTTTCAGAAGAAACCCTAGGCCACCCCCACCCTCTCGGTACTCTCTCTCTTGTGTTCAGTATTTGAACGTTCACAATACGAAAAATCCAAGTTGTTGTTGTTAAAATTTTCACATCACAAATCTTATGCCATGCACACCCTCTCCGTACTCTCTCTCTTAAGTTTGTATTTCATTATGCATAAATCAAAAAGCCCGAGTTATTGCTATTGAAAATTTCACACTACAAACCTTAGCGCCCCACTACTCTTTTGCTACTATATCTCTTGTGTTCTATGTTTCAAAATGTATAATCCAAAAATAATTTTGGTCACTGAGTTTTTTCGAACCACAAACCCTCAGTTACGGCTACCCACTCACAACTATTTTCTTGAGTTTTGTATTTCAACATGCAAAATACAAAACCCTAGTTATAATTATTGATTTTTCACACAACAAACCCTAGGCCGCTCCAACCCCGTCGATACTCCCTATAGTGTTATGCGTTTCAAGATCTATATTTCAAAAAACCTAATTATTGGCATTAAATTTTTTGAGAAAAAACCCTAGGCCACCCCCACCCTGTCGGTACTCTCTCTCTTGTGTTCAGTATTTGAACATTCAGAATACGAAAATCTAAGTTGTTGTTGTTAAAATTTTCACATCACAAACCTTATGCCAAGCACACCCTCTTGTATCTCTCTCTTAAGTTTCGTATTTCATTATGCATAAAGCGAAAACCTGAGTTATTGCTATTGAAAATTTCACACTACAATCCTTACGCACACTGCTCTTTTGCTACTATATCTCTTGTGTTCTATGTTTCAAAATGTATAATCCAAAAATAATTTTGGTCACTGAATTTTTTCGAACCACAAATGCTCGGTTACGGCTACCCACTCACAACTGTTTTCTTGAGTTTTGTATTTCTACATGCATAATACAAAAACCCTAGTCATAATTATTGATTTTCCACACAACAAACCCTAGGCCGCTCCCACCCCGTCGATACTCTCTATAGTGTTATGCGTTTCAAGATCTATATTTCAAAAAACCCTAATTATTGTCATTGAAATTTTTTCAGAAGAAACCCTAGGCCACCCCCACCCTCTCGGTACTCTCTCTCTTGTGTTCAGTATTTGAACGTTCACAATACGAAAAATTCAAGTTGCTGTTGTTAAAATTTTCACATCACAAATCTTATGCCATGCACACCATCTCCGTACTCTCTCTCTTAAGTTTTGTATTTCAATATGCATAAAGCAAAAAAACCCAGTTATTGCTATTGAAAATTTCACACTACAAACCTTAGCGCACCACTGCTCTTTTGCTACTATATCTCTTGTGTTCTATGTTTCAAAATGTATAATCCAAAAATAATTTTGGTCACTGAGTTTTTTGAACCACAAACCCTCAGTTACGGCTACCCACTCACAACTATTTTCTTGAGTTTTGTATTTCTACATGCAAAATACAAAACCCTAGGTTATAATTATTGATTTTTCACACAACAAACCCTAGGCCGCTCCAACCCCGTCGATACTCCCTATAGTGTTATGCGTTTCAAGATCTATATTTCAAAAAACCTTAATTATTGCATTAAATTTTTTCAGAAAAACCCTAGGCCACCCCCACCCTGTCGGTACTCTCTCTCTTGTGTTCAGTATTTGAACATTCAGAATACGAAAAATCTAAGTTGTTGTTGTTAAAATTTTCACATCACAAACCTTATGCCAAGCACACCCTCTTTGTAGTCTCTCTCTTAAGTTTCGTATTTCATTATGCATAAAGCGAAAAAACCTGAGTTATTGCTATTGAAAATTTCACACTACAATCCTTAGCGCACCACTGCTCTTTTGCTACTATATCTCTTGTGTTCTATGTTTCAAAATGTATAATCCAAAAATAATTTTGGTCACTGAATTTTTTCGAACCACAAACTCTCGGTTACGGCTACCCACTCACAACTGTTTTCTTGAGTTTTGTATTTCTACATGCATAATACAAAAACCCTAGTCATAATTATTGATTTTCCACACAACAAACCCTAGGCCGCTCCCACCCCGTCGATACTCTCTATAGTGTTATGCGTTTCAAGATCTATATTTCAAAAAACCTAATTATTGTCATTGAAATTTTTTCAGAAGAAACCCTAAGCCACCCCCACCCTCTCGGTACTCTCTCTCTTGTGTTCAGTATTTGAACGTTCACAATACGAAAAATTCAAGTTGCTGTTGTTAAAATTTTCACATCACAAATCTTATGCCATGCACACCCTCTCCGTACTCTCTCTTAAGTTTTGTATTTCAATATGCATAAAGCAAAAAACCCCAGTTATTGCTATTGAAAATTTTACACTACAAACCTTAGCGCACCACTGCTCTTTTGCTACTATATCTCTTGTGTTCTATGTTTCAAAATGTATAATCCAAAAATAATTTTGGTCACTGAGTTTTTTCGAACCACAAACCCTCAGTTACGGCTACCCACTCACAACTATTTTCTTGAGTTTTGTATTTCTACATGCAAAATACAAAACCCTAGGTTATAATTATTGATTTTTCACACAACAAACCTAGGCCGCTCCAACCCCGTCGATACTCTATAGTGTTATGCGTTTCAAGATCTATATTTCAAAAAACCTTAATTATTGGCATTAATTTTTTGAGAAAAAACCCTAGGCCACCCCCCCCTCTCGGTACTCTCTCTCTTGTGTTCAGTATTTGAACATTCAGAATACGAAAAATCCAAGTTGTTGTTGTTAAAATTTTCACATCACAAACCTTATGCCAAGCACACCCTCTTCGTAGTCTCTCTTAAGTTTCGTATTTCATTATGCATAAAGCGAAAAACCTGAGTTATTGCTATTGAAAATTTCACACTACAATCCTTAGCGCACCACTGCTCTTTTGCTACTATATCTCTTGTGTTCTATGTTTCAAAATGTATAATCCAAAAATAATTTTGGTCACTGAATTTTTTCGAACCACAAACGCTCGGTTACGGCTACCCACTCACAACTGTTTTCTTGAGTTTTGTATTTCTACATGCATAATACAAAAACCCTAGTCATAATTATTGATTTTCCACACAACAAACCCTAGGCCGCTCCCACCCCGTCGATACTCTCTATAGTGTTATGCGTTTCAAGATCTATATTTCAAAAAACCCTAATTATTGTCATTGAAATTTTTTCAGAAGAAACCCTAGGCCACCCCCACCCTCTCGGTACTCTCTCTCTTGTGTTCAGTATTTGAACGTTCACTATACGAAAAATCCAAGTTGTTGTTGTTAAAATTTTCACATCACAAATCTTATGCCATGCACACCCTCTCCGTACTCTCTCTCTTAAGTTTTGTATTTCATTATGCATAAATCAAAAAGCCCGAGTTATTGCTATTGAAAATTTCACACTACAAACCTTAGCGCCCCACTACTCTTTTGCTACTATATCTCTTGTGTTCTATGTTTCAAAATGTATAATCCAAAAATAATTTTGGTCACTAAGCTTTTTCGAACCACAAACCCTCGGTTACGGCTACCCACTCACAACTATTTTTGAGTTTTGTATTTCTACATGCATAATACAAAAATCGTGGTTATAATTATTGATTTTTCACACAACAAACCCTAGCCGCTCCCACCCCGTCGATACTGTCTATAGTGTTATGCGTTTCAAGATCTATATTTCAAAAAACCTTAATTATTGCATTAAAATTTTTTGAGAAAAAACCCTAGGCCACCCCCACCCTGTCGGTACTCTCTCTCTTGTGTTCAGTATTTGAACATTCAGAATACGAAAAATCCAAGTTGTTGTTGTTAAAATTTTCACATCACAAACCTTATGCCAAGCACACCCTCTTAGTCTCTCTCTTAAGTTTCGTATTTCATTATGCATAAAGCGAAAAACCTGAGTTATTGCTATTGAAAATTTCACACTACAATCCTTAGCGCAACACTGCTCTTTTGCTACTATATCTCTTGTGTTCTATGTTTCAAAATGTATAATCCAAAAATAATTTTGGTCACTGAATTTTTTCGAACCACAAACTCTCGGTTACGGCTACCCACTCACAACTGTTTTCTTGAGTTTTGTATTTCTACATGCATAATACAAAAACCCTAGTCATAATTATTGATTTTCCACACAACAAACCCTAAGCCGCTCCACCCCGTCGATACTCTCTATAGTGTTATGCGTTTCAAGATCTATATTTCAAAAAACCTAATTATTGTCATTGAAATTTTTTAAGAAGAAACCCTAAGCCACCCCCACCCTCTCGGTACTCTCTCTCTTGTGTTCAGTATTTGAACGTTCACAATACGAAAAATTCAAGTTGCTGTTGTTAAAATTTTCACATCACAAATCTTATGCCATGCACACCCTCTCCGTACTCTCTCTCTTAAGTTTTGTATTTCAATATGCATAAAGCAAAAACCCCAGTTATTGCTATTGAAAATTTCACACTACAAACCTTAGCAACCACTGCTCTTTTGCTACTATATCTCTTGTGTTCTATGTTTCAAAATGTATAATCCAAAAATAATTTTGGTCACTGATTTTTTCGAACCACAAACCCTCGGTTACGGCTACCCACTCACAACTATTTTCTTGAGTTTTGTATTTCTACATGCATAATACAAAAACCTAGTTATAATTATTGATTTTCCACACAACAAACCCTAAGCCGCTCCCACCCCGTCGATACTCTCTATAGTGTTATGCGTTTCAAGATCTATATTTCAAAAAACCCTAATTATTGTCATTGAAATTTTTTAGAAGAAACCTAGGCCACCCCCACCCTCTCGGTACTCTCTCTCTTGTGTTCAGTATTTGAACATTCACAATACGAAAAATTCAAGTTGTTGTTGTTAAAATTTTCACAACAAACCTTATGCCATGCACACCCTCTCCGTACTCTCTCTCTTAAGTTTGTATTTCATTATGCATAAAGCAAAAAACCGAGTTATTGCTATTGAAAATTTCACACTACAAACCTTAGCACCACCACTGCTCTTTTGCTACTATATCTCTTGTGTTCTATGTTTCAAAATGTATAATCCAAAAATAATTTTGGTCACTGAGTTTTTTCGAACCACAAACCCTCAGTTACGGCTACCCACTCACAACTATTTTCTTGAGTTTTGTATTTCTACATGCATAATACAAAACCCTAGGTTATAATTATTGATTTTTCACACAACAAACCCTAGGCCGCTCCAACCCCGTCGATACTCTCTATAGTGTTATGCGTTTCAAGATCTATATTTCAAAAAACCCTAATTATTGTCATTAAATTTTTTGAAAAAAACCCTAGGCCACCCCCACCCTCTCTCTCTCTCTCTCTCTTGTGTTCAGTATTTGAACATTCACAATACGAAAAATCCAAGTTGTTGTTGTTAAAATTTTCACATCACAAACCTTATGCCATGCACACCCTCTTCGTACTCTCTCTCTTAAGTTTCGTATTTCATTATGCATAAAGCAAAAACCGAGTTATTGCTATTGAAAATTTCACACTACAAACCTTAGCGCACCACTGCTCTTTTGCTACTATATCTCTTGTGTTCTATGTTTCAAAATGTATAATCCAAAAATAATTTTGGTCACTGAATTTTTCGAACCACAAACGTTACGGCTACCCACTCACAACTATTTTCTTGAGTTTTGTATTTCTACATGCATAATACAAAAACCTAGTTATAATTATTGATTTTCCACACAACAAACCCTAGCCGCTCCCACCCCGTCGATACTCTCTATAGTGTTATGCGTTTCAAGATCTATATTTCAAAAAACCCTAATTATTGTCATTGAAATTTTTCAGAAGAAACCCTAGGCCACCCCACCCTCTCGGTACTCTCTCTCTTGTGTTCAGTATTTGAACGTTCACTATACGAAAAATCAATGTTGTTGTTAAAATTTTCACATCACAAATCTTATGCCATGCACACCCTCTCCGTACTCTCTCTCTTAAGTTTTGTATTTCATTATGCATAAATCAAAAGCCCGAGTTATTGCTATTGAAAATTTCACACTACAAACCTTAGCGCACCACTGCTCTTTTGCTACTATATCTCTTGTGTTCTATGTTTCAAAATGTATAATCCAAAAATAATTTTGGTCACTAAGTTTTTCGAACCACAAACCCTCGTTACGGCTACCCACTCACAACTATTTTTTTGAGTTTTGTATTTCTACATGCATAATACAAAAATCCTGGTATAATTATTGATTTTTCACACAACAAACCCTAGGCCGCTCCCACCCCGTCGATACTCTCTATAGTTATGCGTTTCAAGATCTATATTTCAAAAAACCCTAATTATTGCATTGAAATTTTTTCAGAAAAAACCCTAGGCCACCCCCACCTCTCGGTCTCTCTCTCTTGTGTTCAGTATTTGAACATTCACAATACGAAAAATCCAAGTTGTTGTTGTTAAAATTTTCACATCACAAACTTTATGCCATGCACACCCTCTCGTACTCTCTCTCTTAAGTTTCGTATTTCATTATGCATAAAGCAAAAACCTGAGTTATTGCTATTGAAAATTTCACACTACAAACCTTAGCGCACCACTGCTCTTTTGCTACTATATCTCTTGTGTTCTATGTTTCAAAATGTATAATCCAAAAATAATTTTGGTCACTGAATTTTTCGAACCACAAACTCTCGTTACGGCTACCCACTCACAACTATTTTCTTGAGTTTTGTATTTCTACATGCATAATACAAAAACCTGGTTATAATTATTGATTTTTCACACAACAAACCCTAAGCCGCTCCCACCCCGTCGATACTCTCTATAGTGTTATGCGTTTCAAGATCTATATTTCAAAAAACCCTAATTATTGTCATTGAAATTTTTTAAGAAGAAACCCTAGGCCACCCCCACCCTCTCGGTACTCTCTCTCTTGTGTTCAGTATTTGAACATTCACAATACGAAAAATTCAAGTTGCTGTTGTTAAAATTTTCACATCACAAATCTTATGCCATGCACACCCTCTCCGTACTCTCTCTCTTAAGTTTGTATTTCATTATGCATAAAGCAAAAAACCCAGTTATTGCTATTGAAAATTTCACACTACAAACCTTAGCACACCACTGCTCTTTTGCTACTATATCTCTGTTCTATGTTTCAAAATGTATAATCCAAAAATAATTTTGGTCACTGAGTTTTTTCGAACCACAAAACCTCAGTTACGGCTACCCACTCACAACTATTTTCTTGAGTTTTGTATTTCTACATGCATAATACAAAAACCCTAGTTATAATTATTTTTCACACAACAAACCCTAGGCCGCTCCAACCCGTCGATACTCTCTATAGTGTTATGCGTTTCAAAATCTATATTTCAAAAAACCCTAATTATTGTCATTAATTTTTTCAGAAAAAACCTAGGCCACCCCCACCCTCTCGGTTCTCTCTCTCTTGTGTTCAGTATTTGAACATTCACAATACGAAAAATCCAAGTTGTTGTTGTTAAAATTTTCACATCACAAACCTTATGCCATGCACACCCTCTTCGTACTCTCTCTCTTAAGTTTCGTATTTCATTATGCATAAAGCAAAAACCTGAGTTATTGCTATTGAAAATTTCACACTACAAACCTTAGCGCACCACTGCTCTTTTGCTACTATATCTCTTGTGTTCTATGTTTCAAAATGTATAATCCAAAAATAATTTTGGTCACTGAATTTTTCGAACCACAAACCCTCGGTTACGGCTACCCACTCACAACTATTTTCTTGAGTTTTGTATTTCTACATGCATAATACAAAAACCCTAGTTATAATTATTGATTTTTCACACAACAAACCCTAGCCGCTCCCACCCGTCGATACTCTCTATAGTGTTATGCGTTTCAAGATCTATATTTCAAAAAACCCTAATTATTGTCATTGAATTTTTTAAGAAGAAACCCTAGCCACCCCACCTCTCGGTACTCTCTCTCTTGTGTTCAGTATTTGAACGTTCACAATACGAAAATTCAATTTTGCGTTGTTAAAATTTTTCACATCACAAATCTTATGCCATGCACACCCTCTCCGTACTCTCTCTCTTAAGTTTGTATTTCAATATGCATAAAGCAAAAAACCCCAGTTATTGCTATTGAAAATTTCACACTACAAACCTTAGGCGCACACTGCTCTTTGCTACTATATCTCTTGTGTTCTATGTTTTCAAAATGTATAAATCCAAATAATTTTGGTCACTGAGTTTTTCGAACCACAAACCCTCAGTTATCGGCTACCCACTCACAACTATTTCTTGAGTTTTGTATTTCTACATGCAAATACAAAACCTAGTTATAATTATTGATTTTTCACACAACAAACCCTAGGCCGCTCCACCCCGTGTGATACTCTATAGTGTTATGCGTTTCAAGTCTATATTCAAAAAACCTAATTATTGTCATTGAAAATTTTTTGAGAAAAACCCTAGGCCACCCCACCACTCCTCTCGGTACTCTCTCTCTTGTGTTCAGTATTTGAACATTCAGAATACGAAAAATCCAAGTTGTTGTTGTAAAATTTTCACATCACAAACCTTATGCCAAGCACACCCTCTTGTCGTCTCTCTCTTAAGTTTCGTATTTCATTATGCATAAAGCGAAAAAACCTAGTTATTGCTATTGAAAATTTCACACTACAATCCTTTACGCACCACTGCTCTTTGCTACTATATCTCTTGTGTTCTATGTTTCAAATGTATAATCCAAAAATAATTTTGGTCATGAGATTTTTTCGAACCACAAACGCTCGGTTACGGCTACCCACTCACCAACTGTTTTCTTGAGTTTTGTATTTCTACATGCATAATACAAAAACCCTAGTCATAATTATTGATTTTCCACCAACAAAAACCTAGGCCGCTCCCACCCCGTCGATACTCTCTATAGTGTTATGCGTTTCAAGATCTATATTTCAAAAAACCCTAATTATTGTCATTGAAATTTTTTCAGAAGAACCCTAGGCCACCACCACCCTCTCGGTACTCTCTCTCTTGTGTTCAGTATTTGAAACGTTCACAATACGAAAAATCCAAGATTGTTGTTTGTTAAAATTTTTCACATCACAAATCTTATGCCATGCACACCCTCTCCGTACTCTCTCTTAAGTTTTGTATTTCATTATGCATAAATCAAAAAACCCCAGTTATTGCTATTGAAAATTTCACACTACAAACCTTAGCGCACACACTGCTCTTTTGCTACTATATCTCTTGTGTTCTATGTTTCAAAATGTATAATCCAAAAATAATTTTGGTCACTGAGTTTTTCGAACCAAAACCCTCAGTTACGGCTACCCACTCAACATATTCTTGAGTTTTGTATTTCTACATGCATAATACAAAACGCCTGGTTATAATTATTGATTTTTCACACAACAAACCCTAGGCGCTCCAACCCCGTCGATACTCTCTATAGTGTTATGCGTTTCAAGATCTATATTTCAAAAAACCTTAATTATTGGCATTAAATTTTTTGAGAAGAAACCCTAGCCACCCCCACCCTGCGGTACTCTCTCTCTTGTGTTCAGTATTTGAACATTCAGAATACGAAAAATCCAAGTTGTTGTTGTTAAAATTTTCACATCACAAACCTTATGCCAAGCACACCCTCTTCGTAGTCTCTCTCTTAAGTTTCGTATTTCATTATGCATAAAGCGAAAAACCTGAGTTATTGCTATTGAAAATTTCACACTACAATCTAACGCACCACTGCTCTTTTGCTACTATATCTCTGTGTTCTATGTTTCAAAATGTATAATCCAAAAATAATTTTGGTCACTGAATTTTTTCGAACCACAAACGCTCGGTTACGGCTACCCACTCACAACTGTTTTCTTGAGTTTTGTATTTCTACATGCATAATACAAAACCCTAGTCATAATTATTGATTTTCCACACAACAAACCCTAGGCCGCTCCCACCCCGTCGATACTCTCTATAGTGTTATGCGTTTCAAGATCTATATTTCAAAACCCTAATTATTGTCATTGAAATTTTTTCAGAAGAAACCCTAGGCCACCCCACACCTCTCGGTACTCTCTCTCTTGTGTTCAGTATTTGAACGTTCACAATACGAAAAATCCAAGTTGTTGTTGTTAAAATTTTCACATCACAAATCTTATGCCATGCACACCCTCTCCGTACTCTCTCTCTTAAGTTTTGTATTTCATTATGCATAAAGCAAAAAAGCCCGAGTTATTGCTATTGAAAATTTCACACTACAAACCCTTAGCCCCACTGCTCTTTTGCTACTATATCTCTTGTGTTCTATGTTTCAAATGTATAATCCAAAAATAATTTTGGTCACTGAGTTTTTTCGAACCACAAACCCTCAGTTACGGCTACCCACTCACAACTATTTTTTTGAGTTTTTGTATTTCTACATGCATAATACAAAAACCGTGGTTATAATTATTGATTTTTCACACAACAAACCCTAGGCCGCTCCACCCCGTCGATACTCCCTATAGTGTTATGCGTTTCAAGATCTATATTTCAAAAAACCTTAATTATTGGCATTAAAATTTTTGAGAAAAAACCCTAGGCCACCCCCACCTCTCGGTACTCTCTCTCTTGTGTTCAGTATTTGAACATTCAGAATACGAAAAATCCAAGTTGTTGTTGTTATAAAATTTTCACATCACAAACCTTATGCCAAGCACACCCTCTTTCGTAGTCTCTCTCTTAAGTTTCGTATTTCATTATGCATAAAGCGAAAAACCTGAGTTATTGCTATTGAAAATTTTCACACTACAATCCTTAGCGCACCACTGCTCTTTTGCTACTATATCTCTTGTGTTCTATGTTTCAAAATGTATAATCCAAAAATAATTTTGGTCACTGAATTTTTTCGAACCACAAACCCTCGGTTACGGCTACCCACTCACAACTATTTTCTTGAGTTTTGTATTTCTACATGCATAATACAAAAACCCTAGTTATAATTATTGATTTTCCACACAACAAACCCTAGGCCGCTCCCACCCCGTCGATACTCTCTATAGTGTTATGCGTTTCAAGATCTATATTTCAAAAAACCCTAATTATTGTCATTGAAATTTTTTCAGAAGAAACCCTAGGCCACCCCCACCCTCTCGGTACTCTCTCTCTTGTGTTCAGTATTTGAACGTTCACAATACGAAAAATTCAAGTTGTTGTTGTTAAAATTTTCACATCACAAATCTTATGCCATGCACACCCTCTCCGTACTCTCTCTCTTAAGTTTTGTATTTCATTATGCATAAAGCAAAAAACCCGAGTTATTGCTATTGAAAATTTCACACTACAAACCTTAGCGCACCACTGCTCTTTTGCTACTATATCTCTTGTGTTCTATGTTTCAAAATGTATAATCCAAAAATAATTTTTTCTGAGACTGAGTTTTTTCGAACCACAAACCCTCAGTTACGGCTACCCACTCACAACTATTTTCTTGAGTTTTGTATTTCTACATGCATAATACAAAAACCCTGGTTATAATTATTGATTTTTCACACAACAAACCCTAGGCCGCTCCCACCCCGTCGATACTCCTATAGTGTTATGCGTTTCAAGATCTATATTTCAAAAAACCTTAATTATTGTCATTAAATTTTTTTGAGAAAAACCCTAGGCCACCCCACCCTCTCGGTACTCTCTCTCTTGTGTTCAGTATTTGAACATTCAGAATACGAAAAATCAAGTTGTTGTGTTAAAATTTTCACATCACAAACCTTATGCCATGCACACCCTCTTCGTACTCTCTCTCTTAAGTTTCGTATTTCATTATGCATAAAGCAAAAACCTGAGTTATTGCTATTGAAAATTTCACACTACAAACCTTAGCGCACCACTGCTCTTTTGCTACTATATCTCTTGTGTTCTATGTTTCAAAATGTATAATCCAAAAATAATTTTGGTCACTGAATTTTTTCGAACCACAACCCTCGGTTACGGCTACCCACTCACAACTGTTTTCTTGAGTTTTGTATTTCTACATGCATAATACAAAAACCCTAGTCATAATTATTGATTTTTCACACAACAAACCCTAGGCCGCTCCCACCCCGTCGATACTCTCTATAGTGTTATGCGTTTCAAGATCTATATTTCAAAAAACCCTAATTATTGTCATTGAAATTTTTTCAGAAGAAACCCTAGGCCACCCCCACCCTCTCGGTACTCTCTCTCTTGTGTTCAGTATTTGAACGTTCACAATACGAAAAATTCAAGTTGTTGTTTTAAAATTTTCACATCACAAATCTTATGCCATGCACACCCTCTCCGTACTCTCTCTCTTAAGTTTTGTATTTCATTATGCATAAAGCAAAAAACCCGAGTTATTGCTATTGAAAATTTCACACTACAAACCTTAGCGCACCACTGCTCTTTTGCTACTATATCTCTTGTGTTCTATGTTTCAAAATGTATAATCCAAAAATAATTTTGGTCACTGAGTTTTTTCGAACCACAAACCCTTCAGTTACGGCTACCCACTCACAACTATTTTCTTGAGTTTTGTATTTCTACATGCATAATACAAAAACCCTGGTTATAATTATTGATTTTTCACACAACAAACCCTAGGCCGCTCCAACCCCGTCGATACTCTCTATAGTGTTATGCGTTTCAAGATCTATATTTCAAAAAACCTTAATTATTGTCATTAAATTTTTTTGAGAAAAAACCCTAGGCCACCCCCACCCTCTCGGTACTCTCTCTCTTGTGTTCAGTATTTGAACATTCACAATACGAAAAATCAAGTTGTTGTTGTTAAAATTTTCACATCACAAACCTATGCCATGCACACCCTCTCCGTACTCTCTCTCTTAAGTTTCGTATTTCATTATGCATAAAGCAAAAACCTGAGTTATTGCTATTGAAAATTTCACACTACAAACCTTAGCGCACCACTGCTCTTTTGCTACTATATCTCTTGTGTTCTATGTTTCAAAATGTATATAATCCAAAAATAATTTTGGTCACTGATTTTTTCGAACCACAAACCCTCGGTTACGGCTACCCACTCACAACTATTTTCTTGAGTTTTGTATTTCTACATGCATAATACAAAAACCCTAGTTATAATTATTGATTTTTCACACAACAAACCCTAGGCCGCTCCCACCCCGTCGATACTCTCTATAGTGTTATGCGTTTCAAGATCTATATTTCAAAAAACCCTAATTATTGTCATTGAAATTTTTTCAGAAGAAACCCTAGGCCACCCCCACCTCTCGGTACTCTCTCTCTTGTGTTCAGTATTTGAACATTCACAATACGAAAAATCCAAGTTGTTGTTGTTAAAATTTTCACATCACAAATCTTATGCCATGCACACCCTCTCCGTACTCTCTCTCTTAAGTTTCGTATTTCATTATGCATAAAGCAAAAAACCCGAGTTATTGCTATTGAAAATTTCACACTACAAACCTTAGCGCACCACTGCTCTTTTGCTACTATATCTCTTGTGTTCTATGTTTCAAAATGTATAATCCAAAAATAATTTTGGTCACTGAGTTTTTTCGAACCACAAACCCTCGGTTACGGCTACCCACTCACAACTATTTTCTTGAGTTTTGTATTTCTACATGCATAATACAAAAACCCTGGTTATAATTATTGATTTTTCACACAACAAACCCTAGGCCGCTCCCACCCGTCGATACTCTCTATAGTGTTATGCGTTTCAAGATCTATATTTCAAAAAACCCTAATTATTGTCATTGAAATTTTTTCAGAAAAAACCCTAGGCCACCCCCACCCTCTCGGTACTCTCTCTCTTGTGTTCAGTATTTGAACATTCACAATACGAAAAATCCAAGTTTTGTTGTTAAAATTTTCACATCACAAACCTTATGCCATGCACACCCTCTCCGTACTCTCTCTCTTAAGTTTCGTATTTCATTATGCATAAAGCAAAAACCTGAGTTATTGCTATTGAAAATTTCACACTACAATCCTTAGCGCACCACTGCTCTTTTGCTACTATATCTCTTGTGTTCTATGTTTCAAAATGTATAATCCAAAAATAATTTTGGTCACTGAATTTTTTCGAACCACAAACTCTCGGTTACGGCTACCCACTCACAACTGTTTTCTTGAGTTTTGTATTTCTACATGCATAATACAAAAACCTAGTCATAATTATTGATTTTCCACACACAAACCCTAGCCGCTCCCACCCTCGATACTCTCTATAGTGTTATGCGTTTCAAGATCTATATTTCAAAAAACCCTAATTATTGTCATTGAAATTTTTTCAGAAGAAACCCTAGGCCACCCCCACCCTCTCGGTACTCTCTCTCTTGTGTTCAGTATTTGAACGTTCACAATACGAAAAATCAAGTTGCTGTTGTTAAATTTTCACATCACAAATCTTATGCCATGCACACCTCTCCGTACTCTCTCTCTAAATTTTGTATTTCATTATGCATAAAGCAAAAAACCAGTTATTGCTATTGAAAATTTCACACTACAAACCTTAGCGCACCACTGCTCTTTTGCTACTATATCTCTTGTGTTCTATGTTTCAAAATGTATAATCCAAAAATAATTTTGGTCACTGAGTTTTTTCGAACCACAAACCCTCAGTTACGGCTACCCACTCACAACTATTTTCTTGAGTTTTGTATTTCTACATGCAAAATACAAAAACCCTAGGTTATAATTATTGATTTTTCACACAACAAACCCTAGGCCGCTCCAACCGTCGATACTCTCCTATAGTGTTATGCGTTTCAAGATCTATATTTCAAAAAACCTTAATTATTGTCATTAAATTTTTTGAGAAAAACCCTAGGCCACCCCCCCTCTCGTTCTCTCTCTCTTGTGTTCAGTATTTGAACATTCACAATACGAAAATCCAAGTTGTTGTTGTTAAAATTTTCACATCACAAACCTTATGCCATGCACACCCTCTTCGTACTCTCTCTCTTAAGTTTCGTATTTCATTATGCATAAAGCAAAAACCTGAGTTATTGCTATTGAAAATTTCACACTACAAACCTTAGCGCACCACTGCTCTTTTGCTACTATATCTCTTGTGTTCTATGTTTCAAAATGTATAATCCAAAAATAATTTTGGTCACTGAATTTTTTCGAACCACAAACCCTCGGTTACGGCTACCCACTCACAACTATTTTCTTGAGTTTTGTATTTCTACATGCATAATACAAAAACCTAGTTATAATTATTGATTTTTCACACAACAAACCCTAAGCCGCTCCCACCCGTCGATACTCTCTATAGTGTTATGCGTTTCAAGATCTATATTTCAAAAAACCCTAATTATTGTCATTGAAATTTTTTAAGAAGAAACCCTAGCCACCCCACCTCTCGGTACTCTCTCTCTTGTGTTCAGTATTTGAACGTTCACAATACGAAAATTCAAGTTGCTGTTGTTAAAATTTTCACATCACAAATCTTATGCCATGCACACCCTCTCCGTACTCTCTCTCTTAAGTTTGTATTTCATTATGCATAAAGCAAAAACCCGAGTTATTGCTATTGAAAATTTCACACTACAAACCTTAGCGCACCACTGCTCTTTTGCTACTATATCTCTTGTGTTCTATGTTTCAAAATGTATAATCCAAAAATAATTTTGGTCACTGAGTTTTTTCGAACCACAAACCCTCGGTTACGGCTACCCACTCACAACTATTTTCTTGAGTTTTGTATTTCTACATGCATAATACAAAAACCCTGGTTATAATTATTGATTTTTCACACAACAAACCCTAGGCCGCTCCAACCCCGTCGATACTCTCTATAGTGTTATGCGTTTCAAGATCTATATTTCAAAAAACCCTAATTATTGTCATTAAATTTTTTGAGAAAAAACCCTAGGCCACCCCACCCTCTCGGTTCTCTCTCTCTTGTGTTCAGTATTTGAACATTCACAATACGAAAAATCCAAGTTGTTGTTGTTAAAATTTTCACATCACAAACCTTATGCCATGCACACCCTCTCCGTACTCTCTCTCTTAAGTTTCGTATTTCATTATGCATAAAGCAAAAACCTGAGTTATTGCTATTGAAAATTTCACACTACAAACCTTAGCGCACCACTGCTCTTGCTACTATATCTCTTGTGTTCTATGTTTCAAAATGTATAATCCAAAAATAATTTTGGTCACTGAATTTTTTTCGAACCACAAACCCTCGGTTACGGCTACCCACTCACAACTGTTTTCTTGAGTTTTGTATTTCTACATGCATAATACAAAAACCCTAGTTATAATTATTGATTTTCCACACAACAAACCTAAGCCGCTCCCACCCCGTCGATACTCTCTATAGTGTTATGCGTTTCAAGATCTATATTTCAAAAAACCCTAATTATTGTCATTGAAATTTTTTTCAAAAGAAACCCTAGCCACCCCCACCCTCTCGGTACTCTCTCTCTTGTGTTCAGTATTTGAACGTTTCACAATACGAAAAATTCAATTGTTGCTATTAAAATTTTCACATCACAAATCTTATGCCATGCACACCCTCTCCGTACTCTCTCTCTTAAGTTTTGTATTTCAATATGCATAAAGCAAAAAAACCCAGTTATTGCTATTGAAAATTTCACACTACAAACCTTAGGCGCACCACTGCTTTTTGCTACTATATCTCTTGTGTTCTATGTTTCAAAATGTATAATCCAAAAATAATTTTGGTCACTGAGTTTTTCGAACCACAAACCCTCGGTTACGGCTACCCACTCACAACTATTTTCTTGAGTTTTGTATTTCTACATGCAAAATACAAAACCCTAGGTTATAATTATTGATTTTTCACACAACAAACCCTAGGCCGTTCCACCCGTCGATACTCCCTATAGTGTTATGCGTTTCAAGATCTATATTTCAAAAACCTTAATTATTGTCATTAAATTTTTTCAGAAAAAACCCTAGGCCACCCCACCCTCTCGGTACTCTCTCTCTTTGTGTTCAGTATTTGAACATTCACAATACGAAAAATCCAAGTTGTTGTTGTTAAAATTTTCACATCACAAACCTTATGCCATGCACACCCTCTCCGTACTCTCTCTCTAAGTTTCTATTTCATTATGCATAAAGCAAAAAACCTGAGTTATTGCTATTGAAAATTTCACACTACAATCCTTACGCACCACTGCTCTTTTGCTACTATATCTCTTGTGTTCTATGTTTCAAAATGTATAATCCAAAAATAATTTTGGTCACTGAATTTTTTCGAACCACAAACCTCGGTTACGGCTACCCACTCACAACTGTTTTCTTGAGTTTTGTATTTCTACATGCATAATACAAAACCCTAGTCATAATTATTGATTTTCCACACAACAAACCCTAGGCCGCTCCCACCCCGTCGATACTCTATAGTGTTATGCGTTTCAAGATCTATATTTCAAAAAACCCTAATTATTGTCATTGAAATTTTTTTCAGAAGAAACCCTAGGCCACCCCCACCCTCTCGGTACTCTCTCTCTTGTGTTCAGTATTTGAACGTTCACAATACGAAAAATTCAAGTTGCTGTTGTTAAAATTTTCACATCACAAATCTTATGCCATGCACACCCTCTCCGTACTCTCTCTCTTAAGTTTTGTATTTCAATATGCATAAAGCAAAAAACCCAGTTATTGCTATTGAAAATTTCACACTACAAACCTTAGCGCACCACTGCTCTTTTGCTACTATATCTCTTGTGTTCTATGTTTCAAAATGTATAATCCAAAAATAATTTTGGTCACTGAGTTTTTTCGAACCACAAACCTCAGTTACGGCTACCCACTCACAACTATTTTCTTGAGTTTTGTATTTCTACATGCATAATACAAAACCCTGGTTATAATTATTGATTTTTCACACAACAAACCCTAGGCCGCTCCACCCCGTCGATACTCCTATAGTGTTATGCGTTTCAAGATCTATATTTCAAAAAACCTTAATTATTGTCATTAAATTTTTTGAGAAAAACCCTAGGCCACCCCCACCCTCTCGGTACTCTCTCTCTTGTGTTCAGTATTTGAACATTCACAATACGAAAAATCCAAGTTGTTGTTGTTAAAATTTTCACATCACAAACCTTATGCCAAGCACACCCTCTTCGTAGTCTCTCTCTTAAGTTTCGTATTTCATTATGCATAAAGCGAAAAACCTGAGTTATTGCTATTGAAAATTTCACACTACAATCCTTAGCGCACCACTGCTCTTTTGCTACTATATCTCTTGTGTTCTATGTTTCAAAATGTATAATCCAAAAATAATTTTGGTCACTGAATTTTTTCGAACCACAAACGCTCGGTTACGGCTACCCACTCACAACTGTTTTCTTGAGTTTTGTATTTCTACATGCATAATACAAAAACCTAGTCATAATTATTGATTTTCCACACAACAAACCCTAGGCCGCTCCCACCCCGTCGATACTCTCTATAGTGTTATGCGTTTCAAGATCTATATTTCAAAAAACCCTAATTATTGTCATTGAAATTTTTTCAGAAGAAACCCTAGGCCACCCCCACCTCTCGGTACTCTCTCTCTTGTGTTCAGTATTTGAACGTTCACAATACGAAAAATCCAAGTTGTTGTTGTTAAAATTTTCACATCACAAATCTTATGCCATGCACACCCTCTCCGTACTCTCTCTCTTAAGTTTGTATTTCATTATGCATAAAGCAAAAACCAGTTATTGCTATTGAAAATTTCACACTACAAACCTTAGCGCACCACTGCTCTTTTGCTACTATATCTCTTGTGTTCTATGTTTCAAAATGTATAATCCAAAAATAATTTTGGTCACTGAGTTTTTCGAACCACAAACCCTCGGTTACGGCTACCCACTCACAACTATTTTTTTGAGTTTTGTATTTCTACATGCATAATACAAAAATCGGTTATAATTATTGATTTTTCACACAACAAACCCTAGGCCGCTCCCACGTCGATACTGTCTATAGTGTTATGCGTTTCAAGATCTATATTTCAAAAAACCTTAATTATTGTCATTAAATTTTTGAGAAAAAACCCTAGGCCACCCCCACCCTCTCGGTACTCTCTCTCTTGTGTTCAGTATTTGAACATTCAGAATACGAAAAATCCAAGTTGTTGTTGTTAAAATTTTCACATCACAAACTTTATGCAAGCACACCCTCTTCGTAGTCTCTCTTAAGTTTCGTATTTCATTATGCATAAAGCGAAAAACCTGAGTTATTGCTATTGAAAATTTCACACTACAATCCTTAGCGCACCACTGCTTTTTGCTACTATATCTCTTGTGTTCTATGTTTCAAAATGTATAATCCAAAAATAATTTTGGTCACTGAATTTTTTCGAACCACAAACTCTCGTTACGGCTACCCACTCACAACTGTTTTCTTGAGTTTTGTATTTCTACATGCATAATACAAAACCCTAGTCATAATTATTGATTTTCCACACAACAAACCCTAAGCCGCTCCCACCGTCGATACTCTCTATAGTGTTATGCGTTTCAAGATCTATATTTCAAAAAACCCTAATTATTGTTATTGAAATTTTTTCAGAAGAAACCCTAGGCCACCCCCACCCTCGGTACTCTCTCTCTTGTGTTCAGTATTTGAACGTTCACAATACGAAAATTCAAGTTGTGTTGTTAAAATTTTCACATCACAAATCTTATGCCATGCACACCCTCTCCGTACTCTCTCTCTTAAGTTTTGTATTTCAATATGCATAAAGCAAAAAACCCAGTTATTGCTATTGAAAATTTCACACTACAAACCTTAGCGCACCACTGCTCTTTTGCTACTATATCTCTTGTGTTCTATGTTTCAAAATGTATAATCCAAAAATAATTTTGGTCACTGAGTTTTTTCGAACCACAAACCCTCAGTTACGGCTACCCACTCACAACTATTTTCTTGAGTTTTGTATTTCTACATGCAAAATACAAAAACCCTAGTTATAATTATTGATTTTTCACACAACAAACCCTAGGCCGCTCCAACCCCGTCGATACTCCTATAGTGTTATGCGTTTCAAGATCTATATTTCAAAAAACCTTAATTATTGGCATTAAATTTTTTGAGAAAAATCCTAGGCCACCCCCACCTCTCGGTACTCTCTCTCTTGTGTTCAGTATTTGAACATTCAGAATACGAAAAATCCAAGTTGTTGTTGTTAAAATTTTCACATCACAAACTTATGCAAGCACACCCTCTCCGTAGTCTCTCTCTTAAGTTTCGTATTTCATTATGCATAAAGCGAAAAACCTGAGTTATTGCTATTGAAAATTTCACACTACAATCCTTAGCGCACCACTGCTCTTTTGCTACTATATCTCTTGTGTTCTATGTTTCAAAATGTATAATCCAAAAATAATTTTGGTCACTGAATTTTTTCGAACCACAAACGCTCGGTTACGGCTACCCACTCACAACTATTTTCTTGAGTTTTGTATTTCTACATGCATAATACAAAAACCCTAGTCATAATTATTGATTTTTCACACAACAAACCCTAGGCCGCTCCACCCCGTCGATACTCTCTATAGTGTTATGCGTTTCAAGATCTATATTTCAAAAAACCCTAATTATTGTCATTGAAATTTTTTCAGAAGAAACCCTAGGCCACCCCCACCTCGGTACTCTCTCTCTTGTGTTCAGTATTTGAACGTTCACAATACGAAAAATCCAAGTTGTTGTTGTTAAAATTTTCACATCACAAATCTTATGCCATGCACACCCTCTCCGTACTCTCTCTCTTAAGTTTTGTATTTCATTATGCATAAAGCAAAAACCCGAGTTATTGCTATTGAAAATTTCACACTACAAACCTTAGCGCACCACTGCTCTTTTGCTACTATATCTCTTGTGTTCTATGTTTCAAAATGTATAATCCAAAAATAATTTTGGTCACTAAGTTTTTTCGAACCACAAACCCTCGGTTACGGCTACCCACTCACAACTATTTTTTTGAGTTTTGTATTTCTACATGCATAATACAAAAACCTGGTTATAATTATTGATTTTTCACACAACAAACCCTAAGCCGCTCCCACCCCGTCGATACTCTCTATAGTGTTATGCGTTTCAAGATCTATATTTCAAAAAACCTAATTATTGTCATTGAAATTTTTTCAGAAGAAACCCTAGGCCACCCCCACCCTCTCGGTACTCTCTCTCTTGTGTTCAGTATTTGAACGTTCACAATACGAAAAATCCAAGTTGTTGTTGTTAAAATTTTCACATCACAAATCTTATGCCATGCACACCCTCTCCGTACTCTCTCTCTTAAGTTTTGTATTTCATTATGCATAAAGCAAAAACCCGAGTTATTGCTATTGAAAATTTCACACTACATCTTAGCGCACCACTGCTCTTTTGCTACTATATCTCTTGTGTTCTATGTTTCAAAATGTATAATCCAAAAATAATTTTGGTCACTGAATTTTTTCGAACCACAAACCTCGGTTAGTTACGGCTACCCACTCACAACTATTTTCTTGAGTTTTGTATTTCTACATGCATAATACAAAAATCCTAGTATAATTATTGATTTTTCACACAACAAACCCTAGGCCGCTCCCACCCCGTCGATACTCTCTATAGTGTTATGCGTTTCAAGATCTATATTTCAAAAAACCTAATTATTGTCATTGAAATTTTTTCAGAAGAAACCCTAGGCCACCCCCACCCTCTCGTACTCTCTCTCTTGTGTTCAGTATTTGAACGTTCACAATACGAAAAATTCAAGTTGTTGTTGTTAAAATTTTCACATCACAAATTATGCCATGCACACCCTCTCCGTACTCTCTCTCTTAAGTTTTGTATTTCATTATGCATAAAGCAAAAAACCGAGTTATTGCTATTGAAAATTTCACACTACAAACCTTAGCGCACCACTGCTCTTTTGCTACTATATCTCTTGTGTTCTATGTTTCAAAATGTATAATCCAAAAATAATTTTGGTCACTGAGTTTTTTCGAACCACAAACCCTCAGTTACGGCTACCCACTCACAACTATTTTCTTGAGTTTTGTATTTCTACATGCATAATACAAAACCCTGGTTATAATTATTGATTTTTCACACAACAAACCCTAGGCCGCTCCCACCGTCGATACTCTCTATAGTGTTATGCGTTTCAAGATCTATATTTCAAAAAACCCTAATTATTGTCATTAAAATTTTTTTAAGAAGAAACCCTAGGCCACCCCCACCTCTCGGTACTCTCTCTCTTGTGTTCAGTATTTGAACATTCACAATACGAAAAATCCAAGTTGTTGTTAAAATTTTCACATCACAAACCTTATGCCATGCACACCCTTCGTACTCTCTCTCTTAAGTTTCGTATTTCATTATGCATAAAGCAAAAACCTGAGTTATTGCTATTGAAAATTTCACACTACAAACCTTAGCGCACCACTGCTCTTTTGCTACTATATCTCTTGTGTTCTATGTTTCAAAATGTATAATCCAAAATAATTTTGGTCACTGAATTTTTTCGAACCACAAACCCTCGGTTACGGCTACCCACTCACAACTATTTTCTTGAGTTTTGTATTTCTACATGCATAATACAAAAACCTAGTTATAATTATTGATTTTTCACACAACAAACCCTAGCCGCTCCCACCCGTCGATACTCTCTATAGTGTTATGCGTTTCAAGATCTATATTTAAAAAACCCTAATTATTGTCATTGAAATTTTTTCAGAAGAAACCCTAGGCCACCCCACCCTCTCGGTACTCTCTCTCTTGTGTTCAGTATTTGAACATTCACAATACGAAAAATCCAAGTTGTTGTTGTTAAAATTTTCACATCACAAATCTTATGCCATGCACACCCTCTCCGTACTCTCTCTCTTAAGTTTCGTATTTCATTATGCATAAAGCAAAAAACCAGTTATTGCTATTGAAAATTTCACACTACAAACTTTAGCGCACCACTGCTCTTTTGCTACTATATCTCTTGTGTTCTATGTTTCAAAATGTATAATCCAAAAATAATTTTGGTCACTGAGTTTTTTCGAAACCACAAACCTCAGTTACGGCTACCCACTCACAACTATTTTTTGAGTTTTGTATTTCTACATGCATAATACAAAAACCCTGGTTATAATTATTGATTTTTCACACAACAAACCCTAGGCCGCTCCCACCCGTCGATACTCTCTATAGTGTTATGCGTTTCAAGATCTATATTTCAAAAAACCCTAATTATTGTCATTGAAATTTTTTAAGAAGAAACCCTAGGCCACCCCCACTCTCGGTACTCTCTCTCTTGTGTTCAGTATTTGAACGTTCACAATACGAAAAATCCAAGTTGTTGTTGTTAAAATTTTCACATCACAAATCTTATGCCATGCACACCCTCTCCGTACTCTCTCTCTTAAGTTTCGTATTTCATTATGCATAAAGCAAAAAGCCGAGTTATTGCTATTGAAAATTTCACACTACAAACCTTAGCGCACCACTGCTCTTTTGCTACTATATCTCTTGTGTTCTATGTTTCAAAATGTATAATCCAAAAATAATTTTGGTGACTGAGTTTTTTCGAACCACAAACCCTTGGTTACGGCTACCCACTCACAACTATTTTCTTGAGTTTTGTATTTCTACATGCATAATACAAAAACCCTGGTTATAATTATTGATTTTTCACACAACAAACCCTAGGCCGCTCCCACCCGTCGATACTCTCTATAGTGTTATGTGTTTCAAGATCTATATTTCAAAACCCTAATTATTGTCATTGAAATTTTTCAGAAGAAACCCTAGCCACCCCACCTCTCGGTACTCTCTCTCTTGTCTTCAGTATTTGAACATTCACAATACGAAAACGAATTATGTGCTATTAAAATTTTTACATCACAAACTTATGCCATGCACACCCCTCCGTACTCTCTCTCTTAAGTTTCGTATTTCATTATGCATAAAGCAAAAAACCTGAGTTATTGCTATTGAAAATTTCACACTACAAACCTTAGCGCACCACTGCTCTTTTGCTACTATATCTCTTGTGTTCTATGTTTCAAAATGTATAATCCAAAAATAATTTTGGTCACTGAGTTTTTTCGAACCACAAACCTTCGTTACGGCTACCCACTCACAACTATTTTCTTGAGTTTTGTATTTCTACATGCATAATACAAAAACCCTGGTTATAATTATTGATTTTTCACACAACAAACCCTAGGCCGCTCCCACCCGTCGATACTCTCTATAGTGTTATGCGTTTCAAGATCTATATTTCAAAAAACCCTAATTATTGTCATTGAAATTTTTCAGAAGAAACCCTAGGCCACCCACTCTCGGTACTCTCTCTCTGTGTTCAGTATTTGAAATTCACAATACGAAAAATCCAAGTTGTTGTTGTTAAAATTTTCACATCACAAATCTTATGCCATGCACACCCTCTCCGTACTCTCTCTCTTAAGTTTTGTATTTCATTATGCATAAAGCAAAAAGCCCGAGTTATTGCTATTGAAAATTTCACACTAAACCTTACGCACCACTGCTCTTTTGCTACTATATCTCTTGTGTTCTATGTTTCAAAATGTATAATCCAAAAATAATTTTGGTCACTGAATTTTTTCGAACCACAAACGCTCGGTTACGGCTACCCACTCACAACTATTTTCTTGAGTTTTGTATTTCTACATGCATAATACAAAAACCTAGTCATAATTATTGATTTTCACACAACAAAACCTAGGCCGCTCCCACCCGTCGATACTCTCTATAGTGTTATGCGTTTCAAGATCTATATTTCAAAAAACCCTAATTATTGTCATTGAAATTTTTCAGAAGAAACCTAGGCCACCCCCACTCTCGGTACTCTCTCTCTCTTGTGTTCAGTATTTGAACATTCACAATACGAAAATTCAAGTTGTTGTTGTTAAAATTTTCACATCACAAATCTTATGCCATGCACACCCTCTCCGTACTCTCTCTCTTAAGTTTTGTATTTCATTATGCATAAAGCAAAAAACCAGTTATTGCTATTGAAAATTTCACACTACAAACCTTAGCGCACCACTGCTCTTTTGCTACTATATCTCTTGTGTTCTATGTTTCAAAATGTATAATCCAAAAATAATTTTGGTCACTGAGTTTTTTCGAACCACAAACCCTCAGTTACGGCTACCCACTCACAACTATTTTCTTGAGTTTTGTATTTCTACATGCATAATACAAAAACCTGTGGTTATAATTATTGATTTTTCACACAACAAAACCTTAGGCCGCTCCACCCCGTCGATACTCTCTATAGTGTTATGCGTTTCAAGATCTATATTTCAAAAAAACCCTAATTATTGTCATTAAATTTTTTAAGAAGAAACCCTAGGCCACCCCACCTCTCGGTACTCTCTTTCTTGTGTTCAGTATTTGAACGTTCACAATACGAAAAATCCAAGTTGTTGTTGTTAAAATTTTCACATCACAAATCTTATGCCATGCACACCCTCTCCGTACTCTCTCTCTTAAGTTTTGTATTTCATTATGCATAAATCAAAAAGCCGAGTTATTGCTATTGAAAATTTCACACTACAAACCTTAGCGCACCACTACTCTTTTGCTACTATATCTCTTGTGTTCTATGTTTCAAAATGTATAATCCAAAAATAATTTTGGTGACTGAGTTTTTTCGAACCACAAACCATTGGTTACGGCTACCCACTCACAACTATTTTCTTGAGTTTTTGTATTTCTACATGCATAATACAAAAACCCTGGTTATTATTTTTGATTTTCATACACAAAACCCTAGGCCGCTCCCACCTCGTCGATACTCTCTATAGTGTTATGTTTCAAGATCTATATTTCAAAAAACCCTAATTATTGTTATTGAAATTTTTTCAGAAGAAACCCTAGGCCACCCCACTCTCTCGGTACTCTCTCTCTCTTGTCTTCAATATTTGAACATTCACAATACGAAAATCGATATTATTGCTATTAAAATTTTACATCACAAACTTATGCCATGCACACCCTCTCCGTACTCTCTCTCTTAATTTTCGTATTTCATTATGCATAAAGCAAAAAATGAGTTATTGCTATTGAAAATTTCACACTACAAACCTTAGCGCACCACTGCTCTTTTGCTACTATATCTCTTGTGTTCTATGTTTCAAAATGTATAATCCAAAAATAATTTTGGTCACTGAGTTTTTTCGAACCACAAACCCTCGTTACGGCTACCCACTCACAACTATTTTCTTGAGTTTTGTATTTCTACATGCATAATACAAAACCTGGTTATAATTATTGATTTTTCACACAACAAACCCTAGGCCGCTCCAACCCCGTCGATACTCTCTATAGTGTTATGCGTTTCAAGATCTATATTTCAAAAAACCTATTATTGTCATTAAAATTTTTTCAGAAGAAACCCTAGGCCACCCCCACCCTCTCGGTACTCTCTCTCTGTGTTCAGTATTTGAACATTCACAATACGAAAAATCCAAGTTGTTGTTGTTAAAATTTTCACATCACAAACCTTATGCCATGCACACCCTCTCCGTACTCTCTCTCTTAAGTTTCGTATTTCATTATGCATAAAGCAAAAACCTGAGTTATTGCTATTGAAAATTTCACACTACAAACCTTAGCGCACCACTGCTCTTTTGCTACTATATCTCTTGTGTTCTATGTTTCAAAATGTATAATCCAAAAATAATTTTGGTCACTGAGTTTTTTCGAACCACAAACCCTCGGTTACGGCTACCCACTCACAACTATTTTCTTGAGTTTTGTATTTCTACATGCATAATACAAAAACCCTGGTTATAATTATTGATTTTTCACACAACAAACCCTAAGCCGCTCCCACCCCGTCGATACTCTCTATAGTGTTATGCGTTTCAAGATCTATATTTCAAAAAACCCTAATTATTGTCATTGAAATTTTTTCAGAAGAAACCCTAGGCCACCCCCACCCTCTCGGTACTCTCTCTCTTGTGTTTAGTATTTGAACATTCACAATACGAAAAATCTAAGTTGTTGTTGTTAAAATTTTCACATCACAAACCTTATGCCATGCACACACCTCCGTACTCTCTCTCTTAAGTTTCGTATTTCATTATGCATAAAGCAAAAACCTGAGTTATTGCTATTGAAAATTTCACACTACAAACCTTAGCGCACCACTGCTCTTTTGCTACTATATCTCTTGTGTTCTATGTTTCAAAATGTATAATCCAAAAATAATTTTGGTGACTGAGTTTTTTCGAACCACAACCCTCAGTTACGGCTACCCACTCACAACTATTTTCTTGAGTTTTGTATTTCTACATGCATAATACAAAAATCCTGTTTATAATTTTTGATTTTTCACACAACAAACCCTAGGCCGCTCCCACCCGTCGATACTCTCTATAGTGTTATGCGTTTCAAGATCTATATTTCAAAAAAACTAATTATTGTCATTGAAATTTTTTCAGAAGAAACCCTAGGCCACCCCCACTTCTCGGTACTCTCTCTCTTGTGTTCAGTATTTGAACATTCACAATACGAAAAATCCAAGTTGTTGTTAAAATTTTCACATCACAAACCTTATGCCATGCACACCTCTCCGTACTCTCTCTCTTAAGTTTCGTATTTCATTATGCATAAAGCAAAAAACCGAGTTATTGCTATTGAAAATTTCACTACAAACCTTAGCGCACCACTGCTCTTTTGCTACTATATCTCTTGTTCTATGTTTCAAAATGTATAATCCAAAAATAATTTTGGTGACTGAGTTTTTTCGAACCACAAACCTCGGTTACGGCTACCCACTCACAACTATTTTCTTGAGTTTTGTATTTCTACATGCATAATACAAAAACCCTGGTTATAATTATTGATTTTTCACACAACAAACCCTAAGCCCGCTCCACCTCGTCGATACTCTCTATAGTGTTATGCGTTTCAAGATCTATATTTCAAA
>JAGSPU010000663.1:0-44626 GCA_019321725.1 Paulownia fortunei | reverse complement strand
AAGATATTTTGTGTGTGAAAAGACATGTCAATAAACATATTTTTATTTATAATTAATTAAAAAAAATTAAAAAAAAGATATTTCTTATTAAAATTGAGAAAAAAAAAATACTTTGAATGGACAAAATATTTCTTACGCTTTAAGGTTTCCTTTGCAGCAATGTTGTTGTGCCTTAGCGGGAACCAAATAATTTCCCATTATTTTAAGTTGATTTTAAATGATGTATCGGGCTTCTGTAGATGATAAGATAAAACTTCAGTGTACATCCTTTTGTGTTGGGCGGATCTTCCTGTGCATTTTGTTTGGCGGCTTCGATATTTTAGTAGGAAAGGCGGAAAGCACAAATGGAGGTGCACGGAAACAAACGCTTAATCTTGATGAGTTGGTGGTTGATATTCGAAAGAAGGGTGGTTCTGAGTTTGAGAGAAAAGAAGCGAGCAGTCGCGGGTCTCAGATTCATGAAGCATTGGACGATTTAAATTCAATTGAATTCATACATGTCGGAGTAGCTGAATAGAAATCCAGAACAGATCAGATTTTCTTAGTCTTTTATTACTGAGAATCTCTTTGCAGAGTGGTAACAAATGGAGGCGAGTGCGGGCTTAGTCGCGGGTTCTCACAACAGGAACGAGCTTGTAGTCATTCGTAGCGATGGAGAATTCTCGGTAAGTCTTCCAAGCACTCCGTGATTTCGGTGTAGCTACTTGTCCAAATTCAACCCCCGGCAGGCCGGCCCTCTCTCTGATGCTAATTTCCTGTCGTTTAAGTATGACGTGCATTGCTTTGAACATCTTATATATATACGACTCCAATATGCTGACCCCCTTCTGCTGTCCGTTGTTGGGGTTTGTTGCTTCAGCGAAAGCCATATCAGCAGTTAAGTGGGCAAACATGCCACATATGTGGAGATGATGTTGGACTCACAGTGGATGGGGAGCTATTCGTGGCCTGCAACGAGTGTGCATTCCCTATCTGTAAGACATGTTATGAGTATGAGCGCAGGGAAGGCAGCCAGGTCTGTCCTCAATGCAAAACCAGGTTCAAACGTCTCAAGGGCTGTGCTAGGGTAGTTGGTGATGAGGAAGAGGACGATGTGGATGACCTTGAAAACGAGTTCAACATCAGAGATAAACAGCAGAATTTCCAAAACCTTGCAGGGGATATGGACCTCAAGCCTACTGGGCTTTTCCACAACACCTTGGCTTCTCTGGTCCCTCTCCTCACTGATGGTGGCATGGTAGCCTTTTGCTTTTCCGTTTCAAGGACATTTGAAGTTTGTCAAACCCTGTTTGTTGTGTTTCATCCTTGCATTTTGTTTTCAACTTTGTTCATATGTTCTCTGTTTTTTTCGCAAGATTAAACTGTTTCATCGATTTTGATTTTTCTTGTTCGTTATCTACAATTGGTAGCCACACTTCGATGGTATCCCACCTGAACGACATGCTCTAGTCCCTGCACATTTTGCCAGTGGTAATAAAAGAACTCATCCTCTTCCTTCGACTGATTCAAGCCTTCCAGGTGCTGAGCTTGCTCCGCACCAGCTCGTTTGCAATATTTTTATATCCCATTGTTTTATCTGGGTGTCAAGAACTTACATCTCACTACCTCAATTTTCCTTCTACAGTTCAACCTAAACCTCTTGATCCTTCAAAGGATTTGGCAGCCTATGGCTATGGTAGTGTAGCGTGGAAGGAGAGGATGGAGAACTGGAAGCAGAGGCAAGAACATCTGCATACATTGAATCATGAAAAAGGAGGTAAAGATCAGGATGATGGCGGTGAAGGACCAAATCTACCCTTGTAAGGACTTGAGAAACCTATCTCGTGACATATTTAGCTACTGTACTTTGTCTCTAATTTTCTAATGGAAGGATTCGTAATGGTGCTTTGGAACTAAGGAGGAAGCAAGAAGGAAAAAATTACTAAAGAAATGAAATGAGGGAAAAGGAAAATAACTATAACTGCAAATGTAAGTTTTACTGAACATTGTCTCTTACTTTAATCTTTTTTCAGGCAACTAGTAAAAGTAAGGAATATGTTTAAGACTCAAATCCCTAAGAGCTATATAATTACTTTGTCAAGTCTCATTTAGATAATCACAACAATATCAAGACAGTGTTTCCACTGCTTTCCCACTAAATTACATTAATTTTTAGGTGGAAATGGAAACTTAGCAACTTGTGGTCTTTCTCATCATGTCTTGCACTTGAAGAAAGAGAACTCGAGGGGTCATTCTAAGTCTATTCTCACACAGAAAAGAAATTGCAAAGAGACAAATGAGAGAATACGAGAAACTAACTTCTAGATTGCCCAATTTGAACATTCATGAATTCGGGTGATTAATAATTGCTACTAATTTTTGTATGGCTTTCCACGGTTGAGTACATCACACAAAGGGGAGTCCTTTTTCCTTCTCCGTGCTTAACTCCATTTTACCAGAAAATGAAAAAAAAGCAATGGTTATAAAAAGCTAGAATTGCAATCATATACAAATTTTAATAAATAGCCTCTAATAGAATATGGATAAATGTATATATATACTTTAGGAAAGTAGATACATTCGCAAATTGAGGTTTTTTTTTTGTGGTATCCAGGTTGAAACTTCTTGGTGTGTTGTTTATATATTTGCTTTTGTTTCTATTTAAGCTGAAGATTTAAATAATACTGTGAATGAGGAAATTTTTAGTAACTGTGGAAATTAGAAGGATTTAGTTTCCAATTATACTGAATGATTTGTTGTCTAATTGACCTTTATTATGTTTCTATAAATTAATTGGTCAATATCTGTATTTTAGGCAACTTAATGTAATTAGGTGTTAGGATATTTACTTTCCTTTTTTCATGGTATTTTCATTTTTTAGCCTATAGCCTCTGTTCTCTATAAGTGAGCCTTTGATGTATATTTTGATGGAAATACTTGAATACAGTCATTAATGAAAAACTTCTTCACTATTAATATGGTATCCCTTAAGCCCCATCATTTACCATGTCTGAAGTTTCATCCACTTGCAGTATTCCTACCCCAATCTCGAACCCACACAAAAACAACGAAACCTAATCCAGTCCGGTTCAATCACCACCATTCGGTTAAATGGTGATAATTTCTTGCGCTGGTCTCAATTTGTTTGGATGTATATACGTGGGCGTGGAAAGATTGGATATTTAATTGAAGAGACCAAGACAATGGATGTGAAGGACCCAACCTACGATACATGGGATGTTGAGAATTCTATGGTCATGACATGGCTTGTCAATTTAATGGAAGAAGAAATCAACTCTAATCACATGTGTTATGCCACGACAAAGGAACTATGGGACAACATCAACCAAATGTACTCAGACTTGGGGAATCAATCCTAGTATATGAACTAACTCTGAAACTTGGTGAAATACAACAAGGGGGAGATAGTGTCACCAAATATTTCAATGCATTAAGACGGTTGTGGCAAGATCTTGATTTATTTGATGATTACGAGTGGAAGTCTCAAGATGATTGTAACCACAATAGAAAAATGGTGGAGAATCATAGTATTTTTTAGTTCTTGGCTGGACTTAATGTTGAATTTGATGAAGTCAGGAGGAGGATAATTGGTAGGCAGCCTATTTCCTTACTTGGTGAAGTTTTTTCTGAAGTTAGGAAGGAAGAGAGTCGTAGGAGTGTTATGCTTGGGACGAAAACTGGAAACTTGCAGATTGAGACTATAGCTCTTGTTGAGGCAGATGCCAATGCAAGCAAAGTAACCCAACGAGAGAAGCCACGAGTCTGGTGTGACCATTGCAACAAACCTCGTCATACACGGGAGACTTGCTGGGATATTCATGGAAAACCATCAAATTGGAAGTCCAAATATTAAACTGGTCGCACACAGCCTATAACTAATGAAGTGGAGACCAGTCCATTCACCAAAGAGCAGATGGATCATCTTCTAAAATTGCTGAAATCCAATTCCTCCTCTGGTAGTATTCCTAATATGTCAATTGCTAAAACAGGTAGTGATTTTATTACCCTATCGTGCGTTTCAAATTCCACCCCTTGGATCATAGATTCGGGGGCATCTGATCATATGACTAGTTCCTCACAATTGTTTAATACTTATTTCCCTTGTCCTGGTAATGAAAAAGTCAGAATTGCTGACGGAAGCTTCTCACCAATTGCTGGAAAAGGCTCAATAAGAATCTCTGAAATTATTGATCTTAAATCAGTTTTTCATGTGCCTAAACTTGCATGTAATCTCTTATCTGTGAGCAAACTATTTGAAAATTCTAATTATTGTGTTGTCTTTTCCAAATCTCATTGTGAATTCCAGGATCAGGACTCTGGGAGGATGATTAGCAGTGCTAGGATGATAAATGGTCTCTACTACTTTGATGATGTTGCCTTCAGGAATAAAAAAGCTCATGGCTTGAGTAGTGTTAGTTCTATCCCTACTTATGATGAAATAATGCTTTGGCATCGTAGATTAGGTCATCCCAGTTTTCCTTATCTTAAACACTTATTTCCAAGTTTGTTTAAAAATGTGAGTTTATCATCATTTCATTGTGAAAGTTGTGTTTTGTCCAAAAGTTATCGTGATACTTATGTTGCAAAATCATTTTATTTGATTCATAAAGTTACTACTTTAACTGAAAAAAAATAGTTTGTAACTTTTATTGATGACCATACACGATTATGTTGGATATATTTGATGAGTGAAAATTTGAAGTAACAAAGTTATTTAAAGATTTCTTCAACATGATTGAAAATCAATTCTAAACAAAAATTAGAATACTCCGATCTGACAATGGTATGGAATATTTCAATGAAAGTTTGGGATTTTTTTTTAAAAGAAAAAGGTATTCAACATCAATCAATTTGTCGAGACACCCTTGAACAAAATGGAATTGCTGAAAGAAAAAACAAACATTTACTTGATGTTGCTCGTGCTATTATGTTTTCAACAAATGTTCTAAAACACTTATGGGGTGAAACTGTTTTAACAACATCTTATTTGATTAATAGGATGCCTACTCGAATCTTAAGATACACAACACCATTGGCATGCTTAAAAAATTCTTTCCCAGAGTCTCGAATATCATCCAATCTATCACTTAAGGTTTTTGGTTGCACTGTTTTTGTGCATATACCTGGTAAATTTAGATCTAAACTGGACCCCAGGGCTGAAAAATATGTTTTTATTGGATACGTACCAAATAAAAAGGGGTATAAATGTTACAACCCTACAAGTGGATGTTATATTTGTTGAAAATGAATCATTTTTTAAAACCTCTCTTCTTGGGGAGAAGGACAAAGAGGAAGATAGTTTTTGGAATGTAGTTTCTCTGCCAACACAATTCTTGAACAAACTTCAAATTCAATTTTGGATAATGGAAAACAAAGTGACCCGAGTCTAACTTTTCCAAGCATAATAGATTCACAATCAGGGGGAGAAACACTACAACAAAAAAATTATGAGCTTCAGGTTTATACTAGGAGGAAAAATCATACAAAGGAAAATGATCTATCTATCAAACTAGCACAAGGCCAGTCTAAATCGCAGAGTGATGAGCTTGTGAATCTCCCAGGTAACTCCTCTATTCCAACTCCTGTTCTGTCAATTGAAAATTCTATTCCTAATGAACCTTTAGATCTTGATATTCCAATAGCTCTTAGGAAATGTGTTCACTCTTGTACTAGTCAGCTAATTGTAAAATATGTGTCTTACAAAAACCTATCAAATAATCATCTAGCTTTTACTTCTAAGATCTCTCACCAGTTTATTCCAAGAAACATACAGGAAGCATTAGATGATCATAATTGGAAGTCAGCAGTTTTAGAAGAGATGAATGCTCTAAGGAAAAATGGTACTTGGGAGATAGTTGACTTGCCCAGGGAAAAGAAAATAGTGGGATGTAAATGGGTATTTACAATGAAATGCAATACATATTGGAGCATAGAAAGATACAAGGCCAGACTCGTCGCCAAGGGATTTACATAGACTTATGGGATTGATTATCAGGAGACATTTGCTCCTGTCGTAAAAATAAACTCAATTCGAGTCTTATTATCTTTGGCAATAAACTTCAATTGACCGCTACATCAGTTAGACATCAAAAATGCATTTCTAAATGGAGATTTGGAGTAGGAGGTCTTTATGAATCTACCCCTTGGATTTGAAGGAAAGTTGGGCAGTGGTAAGGTTTACAGGTTGAAAAAGTCTTTATATGGTCTCAAACAGTCTCCTAGAGCATGGTTTGAGCGCTTTGGAAAGGTTATGCGAGGTCATGGCTATTGTCAAAGTCAAACATACCATACAATGTTCTATAAACATTCAAGTGAAGGTAAAATTGCTATTCTAATTGTTTATGTGGATGCCATAATTTTGACTGGCAGTGATGAGATTGAGTTGGAAAACTTGAAGAAAAACCTTGTTGGTGACTTTGAGATCAAGGACTTGGGTGTGCTGAAGTACTTCCTCGGAATGGAATTTGCTAGATTTAAGGAAGGTATTTTCATTTGTCAGCGCAAATATATACTTGACTTACTTGGTGAGACAGGTTTACTTGGTTGTAAAGTAGCCGAAGCACCAATTGAAGCCAATCTCAAGCTACAACCTGCCAAAGTCGAAGATATAGTAGATAGGGATAAATATCAGCGTCTTGTTGGAAGGCTGATTTACTTGTCTTATACGCGACCTGACATTGCTTTTGCTGTGAGTATGATCAGCCAATTTATGCATTTACTAGGTCCCGAGCATTTTGAAGCTGTGTACAGGGTCTTGAGGTACCTGAAAGGGACTCTTGGAAGGGGATTGCTTTTTAAAAAACATGGGCATATGCAGGTTGAAATCTATACAGATGCTGATTGGGCAGACAGTATTACAGACTGAAGGCCAACTTCAGGTTACTGTGCTTTTGTTGGAGGAAATCTCGTCACTTGGAAAAGTAAAAAACAGAATGTGGTAGCAAGAAGTAGCGCTAAAGCTGAGTTCAGATCAGTTGCTTATGGAATCTGTGAGGGTATATGGATCAAAAGATTATTGGAAGAATTAAAGTTGTCTGACTCCACTCCAATGAAGGTGTATAGTGACAGCAAAGCTGCCATTGCTATCGCCCACAATCCAGTACTCCATGATAGAACAAAGCATGTAGAAGTTGACAAACATTTCATCAAAGAAAACATTGACAACAAGTTTGTTTGTAGGCCCTATATCCTAACTAGCGATCAAATCGCCGACCTACTCACAAAGGGACTGCACAAAAGGCAATTCGACAAGCTAACAACCAAGCTGGCCATGGAAGATATCTTCAAACCAGCTTGAGGGCGAGTGTGGAAATTAGAAGGATTTAGTTTCCAGTTATACTGAATGATTTGCTGTCTAATTGACCTTTATTCCGTTTCTATAAATTAATTAGTCAATACCTGTATTTTAGGCAATTGAGTGTAATTACGTGTTAGGATATTTACTTTCCTTTTCTCATGGTATTTCCATTTTTTAGCCTATAGCCTCTGTTCTCTATAAGAGAACATTTGATGTATATTCAGATGGAAATACTTGAATACAGTCATTAATGAAAAACTTCTTCACTGTTAATAGTAACCTTTGTAACATGTTCATGAAAACAGCCTGAAATATGAAAGTCGAACATGGTGTTCTGTAACAAGATGGCAACGATGCAGTTAAGATGCCATTATTGTATTTGAATGAAAGTTCTTTTATAATCTCATGAAGCTAATTTTAGGACTGCCTCATCTTACATAATTGAAAACTTTAGCGCATTATATATCATTTTTTTGGTATTGATGTTTTCAATTTATAACTCATAGAATAGCCGCTGCCAACAGATTATTTGATTGCTGCATTTCTTTCTAATCTTTCATGTGATAATCAATTTTAGACATTATCAGCTCGATAGTTTTATTATTCCTCTCACTGACTGAACAATATGAGCATTAATATTCGAACTGCTTTATTCTTTCTTTATTTGACCAGGATGGTTGAGGCCAGACAGCCACTATCAAGAAAATTACCAATTCCATCAAGTCAAATTAATCCTTATCGGATGATTATTATTATCCGTCTTGTAGTTCTTGGATTCTTCTTCCATTACCGAATCTTGCATCCTGTAAATGATGCTTATGCACTGTGGCTTGTATCAGTTATTTGTGAGCTTTGGTTTGCAATATCATGGATTCTTGATCAGTTTCCGAAATGGCTCCCAGTCGACCGGGAAACCTACCTGGATAGATTATCCTTAAGGTTTATGGCCAGTTCTCTCTCTCTCTTTCTCTCTCTCTCCATTCCCCCTTTTCACATGCTTGACTATTCTGGTTGTTTTCTGACATTGTTTGGCTCAACAACATCCCCATATTGCTTTTCCTCTAAAATGTGCCATAATTAATATTTACAGCGATCTTGATTGTTATGATATCCAGGTACGAGAAGGATGGTCAACCTTCTGAACTTTCATCAGTTGATATATTTGTCAGCACCGTGGATCCTTTGAAAGAACCCCCATTAGTCACTGCTAACACAGTATTGTCAATTCTAGCGGTGGACTATCCACTTGACAAGGTATCTTGCTACGTTTCTGATGATGGAGCTTCCATGTTGACATTTGAAGCCTTGTCAGAAACATCTGAATTCGCATGTAAATGGGTTCCTTTTTGCAAGAAATTTAACATTGAGCCAAGGGCTCCTGAGTGGTATTTTGCTGAGAAGATGGATTATTTAAAGGACATGGTGTTCCCTGCATTTGTAAAAGAGAGACGAGCTATGAAGGTAGAAATATTAAATGTCTTGTTAATGTGGTCAAAGGATTTCAAATACCAATTCAAGAGATGAAATTTGATCATATGGTTTCAGTACTCAACCGATAAAATGCATTGGGACCTAATTTTGTTGATTGTCTATCTCAGGTTTAAAAATTTATCCCTGCTTAGCCCCTCTTGATCACAATCACAATTGTCTTTTGATGTGTGTGTAGAGGGAGTATGATGAATTCAAAGTTCGGATTAATGCTTTTGTTGCCAAAGCGCAAAAAGTTCCTGATGAAGGCTGGACAATGCAAGATGGGACACCTTGGCCTGGAAATAATGTACGAGACCATCCAGGAATGATTCAGGTACATTATTCATAATTTTTCTCTTATATACCCGACTTCTTATTTTTGAAAATAAGAGGATTTTTTGAGTTTTCAGGTATTCCTAGGCAAGAGTGGTGGACATGACATTGATGGAAATGAATTACCATGTTTGGTATATGTCTCTAGGGAAAAAAGGCACGGCTTTAATCACCATAAAAAGGCTGGTGCAATGAACGCACTGGTAAGTCCCTTGATAAGAATTGGTTGGAACTTCCAATTATCTTTGTAGAAATTTGTGTACCTTCTTCCTTTTCTTTTTCTCCCACTCGTTTACTTTACTGCAGTTATAGTAATAAAATTTATTGAGGATTTGACAGTCTAACAATTTGGACTCCACGAGTACACGTATGCAGTTTGTGTTACAGCTGTTAGAAATTCTAATCCAATTTGCATGCGGCAAGTCTATGCTTCATATTTACGAGTAATATTTACTTAACGCACCTGAACTTATCTGCACAGGTAGGGCTGGAGAATTGGTGGGGGATCTGGATGGTTGAGTGCATATGGGAATGACTTGAATTAACCTATCTAATCCAATCTGTCTTTTGCCGTCAAATATATTTTGAGCTTAAAATTAACACATTCAACTTAGTAAATTCCATGATTTCCAATTTCATAAAGTCATAAATAGTTCTTCACTTGCTCTCTGTGAACTAGAATAAATGAAATAACAGAGAACTTTGGGGATAATGTTCTTTTGGAGTCGGACAAGACACACAACTAACTGGAAACTATAGCGGTAAACAAGTCTAGAATCTGTTTGAGATGGACTTTTTCTTTTTTTTTTTTATAACCAGGTTCTAGGCTTTGTAGAAAGCACACAAAATAATGTATTCAAAAGAATGGTATTGTGGTTGAACATGAATTACCTGAATTAATGCTACATAAGGCAAGAGCTTATCCAATAAGGGAAAGAATGATGTCATAAACATTTTTATGTAAGTGATCGAGCAAAGAAACATGGTTGACAAAGAAAGAAATTATTGAGCAAAAGCCTGAAATTCTCTCTTAACACTTAATTGTGACAAGACCCATAATTATAAGCTGAAAAGCATACATTAAATCACAAAAAAAGTGAGAGCAACAGATGAATTGAATGAAATTGAAGATAAGATTATAATAAACACAAAAACCATCAATCTTTATTGAAGGAGAGTGTATCATAAAAACAAGAGGAATTATAGTTGGAAGGACTCTTTGGTTTTTTGAGCAGAAATGCAGGCTACTTGGCCGTGACGAATTAGGAGGGTGGTGATGCGAGAGGGGGTAAGGAGGAGCCAGGGGAAGGGCGGTCTCTGTCTGAGCTTCTTGAGGTTTAGGAAAGTTTTCTAAGGAAGAAGGAAACTCAAAATTCCTTAGAAAAAAGTTTTGAGCCTGAGTTGAGGCCTTTTTAGCTGTTCTTTTCTGATTGGTAATTTTGAAAAATTGTATCAGAATCAGATTACTATAGAGTGCAGGTAGATTTTGGTACCTTGACATGGGGGCACTACTAGTAGCTCCTGTGAGTAGATACACAAAACTGAGTTTTCTGAGGAAGAAGGAAAATTAATTGAGATGGGAAGATCACAGTGTGGAGTCTCACCTGGCGGAGCAAAAGTTGGTGTCCTGGTAATAAGTTAGCAACCAATAAGACAACATGATCGCAATATGACTGAGCTGCACACATTTGGAGCATTAATGCGAGGTTGTTGCAAACAGAAGCTTGGTTCTTAGGTCCTCCATCTCCACTTTGTTGAGGAGTGGATATCATGATAGATTCCTTGAAACTATGTAAATTCGCCAAGTTTTGGAGAAATACTTGTTCGCTATGTCAGATTGAAAATAGAAAACTTACATTGACTTTGACTGTAAATTTTAGCACATAATGTTTAAATAGCATAACTTAAAACTTTAGTTCTCTAAAAGTGCCAAGTCATGCAGAAAATTTCCCTGTAAAGTGACGGATAACTGATAACCAGACTTCATTTGACTGGGCTGGGATCCCATACTTCCAAATGAACTAATGCAAAAGGATTATTAAGTCAACTGTCACTCTTTATTGATAATACTGCTCGGTGGTGTTTAGAGTAATAACATGCTTCATGCCCTCCTTCCATCAAGAATATCATAAAGTTAGAGTCTTCTCTTTGCCAATTTCCATCTTTACCACATCAGAAGAAATAAGTTGACAAGTAAGCTCATCAGAAGAATCCCCATATTTCTGAACAATATTTGTCTAGGGAGTTTTCAGTTTGCTGTATATGATAAATATGACTTCTGTACTTTAAAAATGCATGCTACATTGTCAAAGCAAGAAGGATATATTTGAAATGTTTCAAGACTTTCTTGTTCTGATTTCTCCTTCCTCTTTCATCCATTTGACATATTTCTCAGACTTTGTTGGTTGGTTCAATTCCTAGACACAGACCCCAATCAGATACTAACTTCGCGACTCACCAGAACTCTAGGGAACAATTTAAGTCCCAGGGGCCCGATCCAGCTCCAAAACTGCAGGGGCTTTGTTCACTTCAGCGCACAATGTAATCTGATTGTTCATCACATTAAGATTGCACATATAGTCTTTGCATATTTTTAATAAGCTGTAGAATCGATATTTTCCATGAATCATGGGAAGCCATGTATCTGTCTTTGGTACTTTACTCATTGCAAATACTTTTTGAAGAGATAATAGTTGACATATCTATAAAATATTTAAATTTTTTAATCTCCATGACAATGGTCTCAACCATATTCACATTTATTAAATACTCTTTATTATACAATGTTCAACATGCATTGCACATGACGTACACTAGTTATAATTAGATATCCTATGCATTCCACGGAAATTATTCGTCACTAATTTGATAACTTTTGAATATATTTTTATTTTATCAGAGACTTATGCACTTTGTTTTCTTATTTTTTAAACCATGAGACAGTTATCTCTTTGATTGCTTTGTAAACAGGTTCGTGTCTCTGCTGTTCTCACGAATTCACCTTATATTTTGAATTTGGATTGCGATCATTACATAAATAATAGCAAGGCGCTAAGAGAAGCAATGTGTTTTATGATGGATCCTCTGATGGGGAAAAAAGTTTGCTATGTGCAGTTTCCTCAGAGGTTTGATGGAATTGATAGACATGATCGATATGCTAACAGAACACTGTATTTTTTGATGTAAGCATGATATTGCTTTATGTGTTTGGAATCACTGCTTTTTTGGAATTTTCTTTCTAGAATATCTAAATTGCAAAAGTTAATCAGATCAACATGAAAGGCCTAGACGGGATTCAAGGGCCCATCTATGTGGGGACTGGATGTGTGTTTAAGCGACTTGCATTTTATGGTTATGATGCCCCAAAGTCAAAGAAAGCTCCAAGAAGAACCTGCAATTGCTGGCCTAATTGTTGCTACTGTGAGTGGTGTTGTTCTGCAAGAAAGACAAAAAGGCTTACCATGACAAGTACTGAGAAGAAAACTAAATATTCTGGTAAAGACAATGTTAGATCGGCTGCATGCAATTTAGAGGGTGAAGAGGGCAGTGAAGGTCAGTTTCATGTATCTAACTCTTTAAATCTTTTCAGACTTAGTTGATATTATCATAACTGTTAGTCATCATTAAAGGGCTATTGAATTCCCATAAGCTGATATTTGTTTGTTCTTCTAAAAGGGCTATTCAATATTTTACGGCAATCTAATTTTGTATTTGGACAGAAGAATATTTTAGTGTTGGATAATATTGTCTAACAAAACAAAAATCCGAGTTCTGCTAGTAGGTAGGAGCAAGGAAACCATAAACTAATCTTTGTTCGTTTGTTTTTTCAAAAGTGCCATTCAATTATTTACACTAATCTAATTTTGAATTCTTTGGATAATATTGTGTAACAAAACAAAAATCCAAGTTCTGCTTGTAGGTAGAAGCAAGGAAACCATAAGCTAATCTTTGTTCGTTTGTTTTTTCAAAAGTGCCATTCAATTATTTACCCTAATCTAATTTTGAATTCTTTGGATAATATTGTGCAACAAAAATCCAAGTTCTGCAAGTAGGTAGAAGCAAGGAAACCTGCAGACAAACATGTGTTCATTAATTTTAATTAGTCAAGTAAACCAACGAATATGTGCCTTTTGCTCTGCTAACTTTTGTCCATGTTTCTTAATTTTAATTCTATATATTTCTTGTGTCTTTTTCATCCGTCCCTCTATCTTGTGTCCATTTGCTGCTTTCTACAGTTACCTCCTTCAGTTTTTCTGAACATTTACTTATCCGGATAGGATTGTTCACCAAGATAGGCAACTAGATAATATTATGGAAAAAAGTATTAGTCAAAATATCAATCTTGCTTGGCTTTCGCAACTTAAAAGCTATGGATCTTCTGTACTGCTTCAAGTATCTTCTCATGGATGTGATTGATGGTAAAACACATGCAGTCAATTGCAAAAATGTAATTTATTCAAGTGCGAATGGAGTCGACTGGAAGGAGAATGTTGTTGCTAGAGTAATGTTCTAGGATTAATTTGGAGCATTGCAATTGAGAAATCCTACAAATTAAAAACTACAAAACAACATACCACTAACTGTGAAAAGACGTGCATTTATCAGTGTGTGTTGTTTCAAATCTAAAGAGGTCCTAACTGTGAAAAGATGTGTATTTATCAGTGTGTGTTGTTTCTGATCTAAAGAGGTCCTGAGTTCAAATCTCACTGCCACTCATTAAAAATGTTCCACGTGCTAGGCTCAATGAAATCCGCTTGCACGTGAGGGGGTGTGTTAGAATTATTAAAATATTAAATGCCTCCCATCTCTAACAACTTAAGCTTTTGGATGAGGTGGTTATTCAACATCTATTTTATGGATTGAATTTTTAGCTTGTAAGAAATTCTGATTACTTATAACAAAAATTAAATTCAATATCCATGAGACAGCTAATTGAAAAGTCATGATCATCACTCTGTGATGATATGTTGAGTTTAATTCTTAACCAGAAGCGTTTTGCGAATAGTTAATAATGTCAAATATGTGTTGGTTTACTTGGTGTATGCATGTGAAGATATTACCGTCTCAATATGATATTAACATGACTGCCTTTTACTAGATCACATCAAAATATATTGGCAGTTTGTTATTTTGTAAAGTGAAAAAACCTCGAAACAAATACCAACATTCTAGTATTAGCAACTTGACAGAGAAACTTCTATCTTACACTGCCTCATTGGCGCATTATATTGTAATTGTTTGTGGCGCTCAAGAAGGTTCTTTGTGGCTTTTGATTCTTTCTTGTGATTCCACTTAAGTCTTTTTATTAAGTTGACCTGCAACTTATATTAGACTTATAAAATGAATGTCCGGGCATATATAACTTGTGAAAAATTAGAACTGATTTTTTTTTAATGTGTCACCATTAGGAACAATGTGTCATAAACTTCATATACCCCCAATCCCCAATAAGCCCAAGAACAAATTCTTGGCTGTGACGTTGAATCTGATTGGGACTGGTAATTTTTGAGTAAGCTGAAAAATAGAAAACAGAAAAAAGAAAAGTAAGGTAGTTTGAGCCATTATTAGTTTCCCTTTAAAATCCATAACAAATATTTTAATATTGCTTACAGTGACCAAAAATGAGAGATCAATACTCTTGGAGCATAAACTAGAGAAGAAATTTGGTCAATCTCCTGTATTTATCACATCAACACTAAAAAGTGCGGGCCCTGCATCTCTGTTGAAGGAAGCTATTCATGTGATTAGCTGTGGATATGAAGACAAGACGGACTGGGGAAAAGAGGTAGCCTTTCCATAATCTGCTGCTCTAAATTTTTGATGTTGAATTATTTTCAATTTTATTATGGTGGTTATGTTCTGTATTCTTGAATAACTTTTGATATGTTGTTCATTCCTCGCAGTGTGGGCAGTGATTTGCATTGGAAAAAGTAAGAAATCTCTAGAAAAACTTATCTCTTAATTTGGAAAATTAAAATGGACTATATCTATCCTGAGAAGATATTGTATCACCATATAGATAAAAAGGATTATCTAAAACGCTTTGTCAGACAGCCATAATCCCTAAGCACATGTATCAATCAACAAGCTTTTCCTTTGTACTTTCCTTTAATACCTAACAAAAGGAAAACATTTTCCTATAATTTTCCACACTCAAAAAAAATACTGACCTTCACTCTCTGACAGCCCTCAATACATGCACGCATGTAAGTTTGTGACTCACAAGAACAGAATTTTGGTCAGAACCTTCATAAAATGGGAAGAGAGTGGAATATGGAATAAGAAGGGGAGAGTTAGCGCTTAGACTTATTTTCATCCTGAAAGCCAGGTTAGATACACTGCAAACAGTGGAATATTCCAAGGAGTTTTACCTTTCTTGGGCGAGGGAGGGTCCCAAAATGCTCTGAGAGGATTTTTGTGGAAGGGAGCATGTTTTTAACTTTGCTAGTTGGTGCGAAGGATATGTTTGGTTTATCTACCAACTGGCATCTTAATCAAATATTCAGCCATTAGACATTCAGTATCTGAGTGACTTTGCAGGGGTGCAATCCATGTAATCTGTCCTGGCGTTTCATTAAAAAAATTTCACACCTTAATTCTTATGCAGTGTGCAACTTATACAGGCAATTCATCTGTGCATATTGAGTTTCTTAAAATTAGGGGAGAAAAAGATGATGGATCATTTTGATGAATTTATAAATACTTCGTGCAAAATGTAATGTTTTTGCAAATTTTGTTGTCCAGGTTGGATGGATCTATGGTTCTGTTACAGAAGATATCTTAACTGGATTTAAAATGCATTGCCATGGATGGCGATCCATATACTGTGTTCCTCCAAGACCAGCATTCAAAGGTTCGGCACCAATTAATCTGTCTGACCGTCTGCATCAAGTACTACGTTGGCCCTTGGTTCAGTTGAAATTTTTCTAAGCAGGCACTGTCCACTGTGGTATGGTTATGGAGGGGGGCTGAAATGCCTTGAGCGTTTGTCCTACATCAATGCAACAATATACCCGTTGACATCAATTCCATTAGTGGCTTACTGCACCTTACCTGCTGTGTGCTTACTGACTGGAAAATTTATAACTCCCGAGGTAGTATTCCATAAGTTCTTCATAGCGAAAATTGCAGTGTAAAGTGTGAACATCATTTTTACATTCCGTGTTCTTAATGCAGCTCAGCAATGTTGCCAGTATGTGGTTTTTATCACTTTTTATCTGTATATTTGCAACAAGCATACTGGAAATGAGATGGAGTGGTGTTGGCATCGATGACTGGTGGAGGAATGAGCAATTCTGGGTCATTGGAGGTGTTTCAGCCCACCTTTTCGCTGTGTTTCAGGGACTTCTGAAAGTTGTGGCTGGCATCGACACAAATTTTACTGTTACTTCAAAAGCTGGAGATGATGATGAGTTCTCAGAGTTGTATGCATTGAAGTGGACCACTCTGCTCATTCCTCCAACTACGCTTTTAATACTGAATCTGATTGGAGTTGTTGCTGGAGTTTCAAATGCAATTAATAATGGCTACGAGTCATGGGGGCCTCTGTTTGGTAAGCTCTTTTTTGCTTTCTGGGTGATAGCACATCTGTATCCTTTCCTGAAGGGTCTATTGGGACGCCAGAACAGGACACCTACCATCATTGTTGTCTGGTCGATACTACTTGCTTCAATATTCTCCCTTCTGTGGGTTCGAATTGATCCATTCTTGGCCAAGTCAGATGGGCCTGTACTGGAAGAATGTGGTTTGGATTGCAATTGGTAATACTATATATTTAGGTGTTTTAACATCATAATTTCTTCCAAGTTGTCTGAGTTCTTCAATAAAAAAGGGGTGATCCCAGGCAAGCTAGTCATGCTGCAATTTAGATTATTGTTCGTGGGTGGTTGCCTCCTAGATAAATAATTCTTAAATATGCTTATTATTTGCTGGTAGTGTAAAAGAAAAATTATCTCCATCATGATAAATTTGGAGTCGGAATCACACTGCATTGTATCATATGATTGAGTGTAAAGAAAAAGTCCAAGGGTTTTAGAGATCTTAAACCTAATTTGTAGATACTGGTTCTTGTATTACCTCACTGAGGCTCACATTATGTTTTACTTATTTTGATCAATTTCTTACTGACAAATAGTGATCATTTTTTTCTGTCTCTAATGTAGTAATTAAAGTGAGAGAAATGGATTGGAAAAGGTGGAGCGTTTTGTTTGTTTATGTTTCTACCCTTTATCTTTTATTTTTTTTTTAAAATTTTAAAAATATATTTATTTTTTACTTATTTTTTATTAATAATATCATTATACACTTTTTTCTATCAAAATTTAAAAAATGAAAACAAGGTAGTCATTTCCCATCAATGCAGTTTCCACATCATCTCTCCCATCACACAGTAGAGACCGTCATCACACATCATCTGTAATTTTCTCAACGTTATACTTTAATACTCTAATCTATATTTCACTTATTTAATATTTAAAATGTACAAATTATAGACAAGATTTGACATGAATCATGTTTTGTTCAGCATGAAAATATCATAATCAAATTATTTACTACAAATTACAGATAAGATTTGATATGAATCATGTTTTGGGGTCTATTTTTTCATTGAAAACTTAAAAAAAAGAAGATTCTTTTGAAGTGTCATAGACATACTTTCATAAAATCATATTTTTAAAATTAATTTTTATAAAAATCAATTAAGTTGCTAAGTAATATTTTTTCAAATTTAATTGTTGATGGGTAACTCTTAAACTTGAACATTATTAACATCACTTGATTGTAACACAATCATATTTTCTTAAGTTTTTAAGAGTATATTCTAGCTTAAGAGATCCGTATGCTCCTTTTCTATATTAACGGGTAAATTTTGACAAACATTTTTTTATATCTTTAGCCTATGGACCTTTCAAATATTTTCTTTATTGTTTATTTTCATCAAGAAAACCTTTAAGTTGCCTCACTTAGTGATCATTAGAACTTTATTAATTCTTATCACATGTACACGTAACTCATATAATTAAAATATGATAAATTCGTATGAATATTTGTAATTCGTACTCTTAAAACATGATTAATGTTGGTCACATCATGATATACTTTTAGAGATTATAGAAATATATTTTACATGTTATGCTTTAGATTATATCATCCGCCATCTCTAGATGGCGATCTAGTTTTTTGAGTTCGTTCTAGTGATTATAAAATTGATAAATAATTATTATAATAAAAAATTGAAATTTGAATGAAAATAAATGTTGATTCAATGGAGAATATGCACTCAAAGAGATCAAATTAATAAAAATAAAAATAATACATTATATAATAAATATAAAGAAGAAATATGACAATATTTTTGCCACAATTAATGACAGAGAGGAACAACTCGAAGAAAAGACAACCTACTTGAGTCAGTTTGAGGAGTGAGATAGAGAAAATGACGATTCAAATAGTTATGCTATAAAGAGCTATGAGCAATGAACCTGTTAATCGGATGTCAGAACCGCGAGGCTAAGGCTATAGAGGTTTAAAGATGCCAAGCAAGTTTAGAGCTTCCTTTCTTTATATGAACAATACTTTCTTGCCACTACATTGAGGAAGAAGTGAGAAAATATCGATAGCTATCATGTATTTGATGAGTGATGTCAAACTATACATATACATACATACAGATACACCATACCGGTTAAATAACTGAGATCTTTTCTATAAGAGGAAGAATACATTTTTACTTTTATTTTTTAATAATGACTAAAAATGGAAAAAGTTAATGAAAATATTGATACCTATTTATTGTTTTCATATTCAATTTATATTTTAACTAATTATAATTTCAAAAAAAAAAATTAATTTTTTTCTATGATAGAAACATTATATTTCTACTTTTATTTTTAATATTGATTAAAAAATAAAAAAGTTAGTCAGAATGTGGGTATTTATTTCTTGTTTTCATATTCAATTTATATTTTAACTGATTTTTTTTTCTTTTTAAATGTACACGTTCTAAAAAATTTAATTATTTCTAAGAAAAGTATATGCTATGATAGTGGAGTTAGAATGAGGAAAAATACTTTTTTACTATTAATGCTAATTACAATTAAAATTTTGAAAAAATTTGATGCCCATTTCTTATTTACATATTGAAATTATAGTTTAATTGATTTTTTTCTTTTAATTGTATAATTTAAAAAAAAAAACTCAATTTTTTTCTATTATGAGGGAGAATATACTTCTACTTTTCATTTCAATAATGATTAAAAATTTAAAAAGCTACTAAGGTTGTTGATACCTATTTTTTGTTATCATTTTCAATTTATATTTTAATAGGTTTTTTTCTTTTTAAATGTACACGTTCTAAAAAATCTAATTTTTTCTAATAAATTATAAGTGAATGCTATGACAGTGGAGTTAGAATGAGAAAAAATAATTTTCAACTATAAATATTAAATAAAATTAAAAATTAAAAAACTTGATGCCCATTTCTTATTTACATATTAAAATTATAGTTTAACAGATCTTTTTTTTTTCATTTTAACTGTATAATTAAAAAAAAACTTAATTTTTTTTCTATGAGAGGAAGAATACATTTCAACTTTTATTTTTGATAATGATTAAAAAATAAAAAAGCAAGTCAGAATGTTGACACCTATTTCTTGTTTTCATATTCAATATATATTTTAATTAATTTTTTTCTTTTTAAATGTATACATTCTAAAAAAATTAATTATTTCTAAGAAATTATAAGTTTATGCTATGACAGTGGAGTTAGATTGATAAAATATACTTTCTTACTATTAATGTTAATTAAATTAAAAATTAAAAAAATTTGATACCCATTTCTTGTTTACATATTGAAATTATAACTGAATTTTTTTTCCTTTCAACTGTATAGTTTTGAAGAAAACTTTTTTTTTTCTATGAGAGAAAGAATACATTTTTATTTTTATTTTTAATTATGATTAAAAATCGAGAAAGCTATTGGGGATGTTGCTACCTATTTCTTGTTTTCATATTCAATTTAAATTTTAATTATTTTTTTTCTTTTTAAATATTTACGTTCTAAAAAATCTATTTTTTTTCTAAAAAACTATAAGTGTATGGTATGAGTTAGAATGAAGAAAAATACTTTTCTACTATTAATGTTAATTAAATTAAAAATTTGAAAAACTTGATGCCCATTTTTTGTTTACACAATAAAATTATAGTTTAATTAAATTTCTTTTCTTTTAACTGTATAGTTTCAAAGAAAATTTAATTTTTTTTCTATGAGTAGAAGATTATATTTCTACTTTTATTTTTAATAATGATTAAAGATTGAAAAGCTAATAAGGATGTTGGTACCTATTTCTTGTTTTCATATTCAATTTATATTTTAACTATTTTTTTTCTTTTTAAATGTATACGTTCTAAAAAATCTAATTTTTTTCTAAGAAATTATTAGTGTATGTTATGACAGTAGAGTTAGAATGAGTAAAAATATTTTTCTACTATTAATGTTAATCAGAATTAAAAGTTTAAAAAACTTGATGGCCATTTATTATTTACATATTGAAATTATAGTTTAATTGAATTTCTTTCCTTTTAACTGTATAATCTCAAAGAAAACTTAATTTTTTTTTCTGTTATGAAGGAGAATATATTTCTACTTTTTTTAATAATGATTAAAAACTTAAAAAGCTACTAAGGATATTGATACCTATTTTTTGTTTTCATTTTCAATTTATATTTTTTGTTGATACCCATTTCTTGTTTACATATTTAAATTATAGTTTAACTAATTTTTTTCCTTTTAACTGTATAATTTAAAAAAAAACTTAATTTTTTTTCTATGAGAGGAAGAATACATTTCAACTTTTATTTTTAATAATGATTAAAAAATAAAAAACCTAATAAGGATGTTGGCACCTATTTCTTGTTTTTATATTCAATTTATATTTTAACTGATTTTTTCTTCTTCTTAAATGTATGCGTTCTAAAAAATCAAATCATTTCTAAGAAATTATAAGTGTATGCTATGACAGTAGAGTGAGATTGATGAAAAATGCTTTCCTACTATTAGTGTTAATTAAATTAAAAATTAAAAAAATTTGATGCCCATTTCTTATTTACGTATTGAAATTATAGTTTAACTGAATTTATTTTCCTTTCAATAGTATAATTTTGAAGAAAACTTAATATTTTTTCTATTAGAGAAAGAATACATTTCTACTTTTATTTTTAATAATGATTGAAAATTGAAAAAGCTACTGAGGATGTTGGTACCTATTTCTTATTTTCATATTCAATTTATATTTTAACTTATTTTTTTTTCTTGTTAAATGTTCATGTTCTAAAAAGTCTAATTATTTCTAAGAAATTATAAGTGTATGCTATGACACGTGTTAGAATGAGGAAAAAAATACTTTCCTGCTATTAATATTAAGTAGGATTAAAAATTTGAAAAACTTGATATCCATTTATTGTTTACATATTTGATTTTTTTCTTTTAATTGTATAATTTCAAAGAAAACTTAATTTTTTTTTCTCTAAGAGGAAGAATTCATTTCTACTTTTATTTTTAATAATGATCAAAAATTTAAAAATTTAGTCAGGATGTTGGTACCTATTTTTTGTTTTTACATTCAATTTATATTTTAACTTATTTTTTTTAAATGTATACGTTCTAAAACATCTAATTTTTTCTAAGAAATTATAAGTGTATTCTATGATATAGGAGTTAGAATGAGGAAAAAAAATACTTTTCTACTATTAATTTTAATTAGGATTAAAAATTTGAGAAACTTGATACTCATTTCTTGTTTACAATTAATTGATTTTTTTCCTTTTTAATTGTATAATTTCAAAGAGGAATGATACATTTCGATTAAAAAATGAAAAAGCTAATCACAATGTTGGTACCTATTTTTTGTTTTCATATGTAATTTATATTTTAATTGATTTTTTTCTTTTTAAATGTATAAGTTCTAAAAAATCTAATTATTTCTAAAAAAATATAAGTGTATGCCATAACAGTGGAGTTAGAATGTGGAAAAAACCTTTTTTACTATTAATGTCAATTCGAATTAAATTTTTTGAAAAACATGATGCCCATTTCTTGTTCACATATTGAAATTAGAGTTTAACTGTTTTTTTATTTCTTTTAACTGTATAATTTGGAAAAAAAACTTAATTTTTTTTCTATGAGAGAAAGAATATATTTCTACTTTTATTTTTAATAGTGATTAAAAACTAAAAACGTTACTGAGGATGTTGGTACCTATTTCTTGTTTTCATATTCAATTTAAATTTTAACTAGTTTTTTTTTTCTTTTTAAATGTATAAGTTCTAAAAAATCTAATTATTTCTAAAAAAATATAAGTGTATGCCATAACAGTGGAGTTAGAATGTGGAAAAAACCTTTTTTACTATTAATGTCAATTCGAATTAAATTTTTTGAAAAACATGATGCCCATTTCTTGTTCACATATTGAAATTAGAGTTTAACTGTTTTTTTATTTCTTTTAACTGTATAATTTGGAAAAAAAACTTAATTTTTTTTCTATGAGAGAAAGAATATATTTCTACTTTTATTTTTAATAGTGATTAAAAACTAAAAACGTTACTGAGGATGTTGGTACCTATTTCTTGTTTTCATATTCAATTTAAATTTTAACTAGTTTTTTTTTCTTTTTAAATGTGTATGTTCTAACAAATCTAAGTTTTTCTAAGAAATTATAAATGTATGCAATGACAATGGAGTTAGAATGAGAAAGATACTTTCCTACTATTAATGTTAAATAAAATTAAAAATTTGAAAAACTTGATGCCCATTTCTTGTTTACATAATTAAATTATAGTTTAAGCGAATTTCTTTTTCTTTTAACAGTATAATTTTGAAGAAAACTTAATTGTTTTTGTATGAGAGGAAGAATACATTTCTACTTTTTAATAATAATTAAAAATTAAAAAAAATTAATTCGGATGTTGGTACCTATTTCTTGTTTTCATATTCAATTTATATTCTAACTGATTTCTTTTTCTTTTTAAATGTATTAGTTCTAAAACATGTAATTATTTCTAAGAAACTATAAGTGTAAGCTATGACAGTGGAGTTAGAATGATGAAAAATACTTTGGTACTATTAATGTTAATTGGAATTAAAAATTTGAAAAACTTGATGGCCATTTCTTATTTACATATTGGAATTATAGTGTAACTAATATTTTTTCCCTTTAACTATATAATTTCAAACTTTATTTGTTTTTTATGATGGGAAGAATACATTTCAACTTTTATTTTTAAAGATTAAAAATTTAAAAAGCTACTAAGGATGTTGACACCTATTTTTTGTTTTCATTTTTAATTTATATTTTAACTATTGTTTTATTTTTAAATGTATACGTTCTAAAAAACATAATTTTTTCTAATAAATCATAGGTGTATGCTATGATAGTGGGCTTTGAAATTATACAGTAAAAAGAAAAAATAATCTAGTTAAACTATAATTTGAATACATAAAGGACAAATGGGTATCAAGTTTTTAAAATTTTAATCTTATTTAACCTTAATAGTAGAAAATTATTTTTTCTCATTTTAACTCCTGTATTATAGAATACGCTCTGAATTTATTAGAAAAAAATAAATTTTTTAGAACGTAAACTTTAAAAAAAAACAAATCAATTAAAATAAAATTTTAATAAGAAAGCAAGAAATATGTACCAACATTTTGAGTCGCTTTTTCAATTTTTAGCCATATTTAAAAATAAAAGTAGAAAATATAATGTTTCTCTATACAGGGAAAGGAAAAAACAATTTGGTTAAACTATAATTTGAATACGTAAGGGAGAAATGGGTATCAAGTTTTTAAATTTTTAATCTTATTTAACCTTAATAGTAGGAAAGTATTTTTCCATATTCTAATTTATGTGTTACAGAGTACGCTTTTAATTTATTAGAAAAAAATAATTTTTTTAGAATGTAAACTTTTAAAAAGAAAAAAATCAATTAAAATAAAAATTTAATAAGAAAGCAAGAAATAGATACCAATATTCTGAGTCGCATTTTTAATTTTTATCCATAATTAAAAATAAAAGTAGAAAATATAATGTTACTCACATTGAAAATAATGTAAGTTTTCCTTGAAATTATACAGTAAAAAGAAAAAACAATCCAGTTAAACTATAATTTGAATACATAAAGTAGAAATGGGTATCAAGTTTTTAAATTTTTAATCTTATTTAACCTTAATAGTAGGAGAGTATTTTTTCTAATTCTAACTCACGTGTTACAGAGTACGCTTTTAATTTATTAGAAAAAAATTATTTTTTTAGAACGTAAACTTTTAAAAAGAAAAAAAATAAATTAAAATAAGAATTCAATAAGAAAGCAAGAAATAAGTACCAACATTATGAGTCGCATTTTTAATTTTTAGCCATAATTAAAAATAAAAGTAGAAAATATAATGTTTCTCTCATTGAAAATAATGTAAGTTTTTCTTGAAATTATACAGTAGAAATAAAAAAATAATCCAATTAAACTATAATTTAAATACGTAAAGAAGAAATGGGTATCAAGTTTTTAATTTTTAATCTTATTTAACCTTAACAGTAGGGAAATATTTTTCCTCATTCTAACTTCTGTGTTATAGAATACACTTTTAATTTATTAGAGAAAAATAAATTTTTTAGAACGTATACTTTTAAAAAGAAAAAAATTAATTAAAAATAAAAATTTAATAAAAAAGCACGAAATAGGTACCAACATTCTGAGTAGCATTTTAAATTTTTAGCCATAATTAAAAATAAAAGTAGAAAATACATTGTTTCTGTTATTGGAATTATTATAAGTTTTCCTTGAAATTATATAGTAAAAAGAAAAAACAATCCAGTTAAACTATAATTTGAATACATAAGAGAGAAATGAGTATCAAATTTTTAAATTTTTAATCTTATTTAACCTTAACAGTAGGGAAATATTTTTCCTCATTCTAAATCCTGTTTTATAGAATATGTTTTTAATTTATTAGAAAAAAATAATTTTTTTAGAACGTAAACTTTTAATAAGAAAATAATTTAATAATAAAACAAGAAATCAGTACCAACACTTTGACTCCTTTTTCAATTTTTATCCATAATTAAAAATAAAAATAGAAAATATATTGTTTCTATCATTGAAAATATTATAAATTTCCTTGAAATTATATAGTAAAAAGAAAAAACAATCCACTTAAACTATAATTTGAATATGTAAGAGAGAAATGGGTATCAAATTTTAAAATTTTTAATCTTATTTAACCTTAATAGTAGGAAAGTATTTTTTCTCATTCTAATTTCTGTTTTATAGAATACATTTTTAATTTATTAGAAAAAAATAAATTTTTAGAACGTAAGCTTTTAAAAAGAAAAAAATCAATTAAAATAAAACTTTAATAAGAAAGCAAGAAATAAGTACCAACATTGTGAGTTGCTTTTTCAATTTTTAGCCACAATTAAAAATAAAAGTAGAAAATATATTGTTTCTCTCATTGAAAATAATGTAAGTTTTTCTTGAAATTATACAGTAAAAAGAAAAAACAATCCAATTAAACTATAATTTGAATATGTAAGGGAGAAATGAGTATCAAGTTTTTAAATTTTTAATCTTATTTAATCTTAATAGTAGGAAAATATTCTTCCTCATTCTCACTTATGTGTTATAAAATACACTTTTAATTTATTAGAAAAAAATAAATTTTTTAGAACATAAACTTTTAAAAAGAAAAAAATCAATTAAAATAAAAATTTAATAAAAAAGCCCGAAATAGGTACCAACATTTTGAGTCCCTTTTTAATTTTTAGTCATATTTAAAAATAAAAATATGAAATATAATTTTTCTTTCATTGAAAATATTATAAGTTTTTCTTGAAATTATACAGTAAAAAGAAAAAAATCAATCCAGTTAAACTATAATTTGAATAAATAAGGGAGAAATGTGTATCAAGTTTTTAAATTTTTAATCATATTTAATTTTAACAGTAGGAAAGTATTTTTTCTCATTCTAACTCCTGTGTTATAGAATACGCTTTTAATTTATTAGAAAAAAATAATTTTTTTACAACGTAAACTTTTAAAAAGAAAAAAATTAATTAAAATAAAAATTTAATATGAAAACAAGAAATATGTGCCAACTTTATGAGTTGCTTTTTTAATTTTTAGTCATATTTAAAAATAAAAATATGAAATATAATTTTTCTTTCATTGAAAATATTATAAGTTTTTCTTGAAATTATACAGTAAAAAGAAAAAATCAATCCAGTTAAACTATAATTTGAATAAATAAGGGAGAAATGTGTATCAAGTTTTTAAATTTTTAATCATATTTAATTTTAACAGTAGGAAAGTATTTTTTCTCATTCTAACTCCTATGCTACAGAATACGCTTTTAATTTATTAGAAAAAAATAATTTTTTTACAACGTAAACTTTTAAAAAGAAAAAAATTAATTAAAATAAAAATTTAATATGAAAACAAGAAATATGTGCCAACTTTATGAGTTGCTTTTTTAATTTTTAGCCATAATTAAAAATAAAAGTAGAAATATAATATTTCTATCATTGAAAATAATGTAAGTTTTCCTTTAAATTATACAGTAAAAATAAAAAACAATCTAGTTAAACTATAGTTTTAATACGTAAGGGAGAAATGAGTATCAAGTTTTTAAATTTTTTAATTCTATTTAACTTAACAGTAGGAAAATATTCTTCATCATTCTAACTCCGATGTTATAGAATACGATTTTAATTTATTAGAAACAAATAAATTATTTAGAACGTAAACTTTTAAAAAGAAAAAAATCAATTAAAAAAAATTAATAAAAAAGTTCGAAATAGGTACCAACATTTTGAGTCCTTTTTTTTAAATTTTTAGCCATAATTAAAAAAAAGTAGGAAATATAATTTTTCTTTCATTGAAAATATTATAAGTTTTTCTTGAAATTATACAGTAAAAAGAAAAAACAATCCAATTAAACTATAATTTGAATACATAAGGGAGAAATGAGTATCAAGTTTTTAAATTTTTAGTCTTATTTAACCTTAATAGTAGGAAAGTATTTTTTCTCATTTTAACACCTGTGTTATAGAATACAATTTTAATTTATTAGAAAAAAATAATTTTTTAGTACGTAAACTTTTAAGAAGAAAAAATTAATTAAAATAAAAATTTAATAAAAAGGCCCGAAATAGGTACCAACATTCTAAGTCGCATTTTCATTTTTTAGCCATAATTAAAAATAAAAGTAAAAAATATATTATTTTTGTCATTGAAAATATTATAAGTTTTCCTTGAAATTATACAGTAGATAGAAAAAACAATCCAGTTAAACTATAATTTGAATACGTAAGAGAGAAATGGGTATCAGGTTTTTAAAATTTTAATCTTAATTAACCTTAACAGTAGGAAAATATTTTTCCTCATTCTAGCTCTTGTTTTATAGAATACGTTTTTAATTTATTAATTTTTTTTAGAACGTAAACTTTTAAAAATAAAAAATTAATTAAAATAAAAATTAAATAAGAAAGCAAGAAATAGGTACTAACTTTCTGAGTCGCTTTTTCAATTTGTTAGACATAATTAAAAATAAAAGTAGAAAATATATTATTTTTGTCATTGAAAATATTTTAAGTTTTTCTTGAAATTGTACAGTAAAAAGAAAAAAAACAAACCAGTTAAACTATAATTTGATTACATAAGAGAGAAATGGATATCAAGCTTTTAAATTTTTAATCTTATTTAATCTTAATAGTAGGAAAGTATTTTTTCTCATTCTAACTCCTGTTTTATAGAATACGTTTTTAATTTATTAGAATTTTTTTAGAACGTAAGCTTTTAAAAACAAAAAATCAATTAAAATAAAAATTTAATAAAAAAATAAGAAATATGTGCCAACTTTCTAAGTCGTTTTTTTCAAAATTTAGCCATAATTAAAAATAAAAGTAGAAATTATAATATTTCTATAATTAAAAATAATGTAAGTTTTCCTTGAAATTATACGGTAAAAAGAAAAAATAATTCAGTTAAACTACAGTTTTAATACGTAAGGAGAAATAGGTATCAAGTTTTTAAATTTTAATCTTATTTAACTTAATAGTAGGAAAGTATTCATCCTTATTCTAACTCGTGTGTTATAGAATACGCATTTATTTTGTTAGAAAAAAATAAATTATTTAGAACGTAAACTTTTTAGAAGAAAAAATCAATTAAAAAAAAATTTAATAAAAAGGCTCAAAATAGTACTAATATTCTGAGTCGTTTTTTCGATTTTTAGTCATAATTAAAAAAAAGCAAGAAATACAATTTTTCTTTCATTGAGAATATTATAAGTTTTTTCTGAAATTATACCGTAAAAAGAAAAAAAGCAATCTAATTAAACTATAATTTGAATAAATAAGGGAGAAATGAGTATCAAGTTTTTAAATTTTTTATCTTATTTAACCTTAACAGTAGGAAATTATTTTTTCTCATTCTAACTCCTGTATTATAGAATACACTTTTAATTTATTAGAAAAAAATAAATTTTCTAGAATGTAAACTTTTAAAAATAAAAAAATTAATTAAAAATAAAAATTTAATAAAAAGGCACGAAATAGTTACAAACATTCTGAGTCGCATTTTCAATTATAAGTAGGAAATATATTGTTTCTATCAATGAAAATATTATAACTTTTCCATGAAATTATACAGTAAAAAGAAAAAATAATCCAATAAACTAAATTTGAATACGTAAGACAGAAATGGGTATTATGTTTTTAAATTTTTAATCTTATTTAACCTTAATAGTAGGAAAGCATTTTTTCTCATTCTAACTCATGTTTTATAGAATACGTTTTTCATTTATCATAAAAAAATAAAGTTTTTAGAATGTAAGCTTTTAAAAAGAATAAAATCAATTAAAATAAAAATTTAATAAGAAAACAACAAATGTGTGCCAACTTTATGAGTCGCTTTTTTAATTTTTGGCCATAATTAAAAATAAAACTAGGAAATATCTTGTTTCTATCATTGAAAATATTATAAGTTTTCTTGGAAATTATATAGCAAAAATAAAAAATAAAAAAATACAGTTAAACTATAATTTGAATACTTAAGAGAGAAATGCGTATCAAGTTTCTAAATTTTTAATATTAATTAACCTTAACAGTAGGAAAATATTTTTCCTCAATCTAACTCATGTTTTATAGAATACGCTTTTAATTTATTAGAAAAAAATAAATTTTTTAGAACGTAAGCTTTTAAAAAGAAAAAAATCAATTAAAATAAAAATTTAATAAGAAAACAAGAAATATGTGCCAACTTTCTGAGTCATTTTTTTAACTTTTAGCCATAATTAAAAATAAAAATATAAAATATAATGTTTATATAATTGAAAATAATGTAGGTTTTCCTTGAAATTATATAGTAAAAAGAAAAAACAATCCAGTAAAACTACAATTTTAATACGTAAGGGAGAAATGAGTATCAAGTTTTTAAAATTTTTAATCTTATTTAACTTATCAGTAGGAAAGTATTCTTCCTCATTCTAACTCGTATGTTATAGAATATGCTTTTAATTTATTAGAAAAAAATAAATTTTTTAGAACGTAAACTTTTAAAAAGAAAAAAATCAATTAAAATAAAAATTTAATAAAAAGTCTCGAAATAGGTACCAACATTTTGAGTAATTTTTTCAATTTTTAGCCATAATTAAAAAAAAGTAGGAAATATAATTTTTCTTTCATTGAGAATATTCTAAGTTTGTTTTTGAAATTATTCAGTAAAAATAAAAAATAATTCAATTAAACTATAATTTGAATAAATAAGGGAAAAATGGGTATCAAGTTTTTAAATTTTTAATTTTATTTAACATTAACAGTAGGAAAGTATTTTTTCTCATTCTAACTCCTGTGTTATAGAATACACTTTTAATTTATTAGAAAAAAATAAATTTTCAAGAACGTAAACTTTTAAAAATAAAAAAAAATCAATTAAAATAAAAATTTAATAAGGCACGAAATAGTTACAAACATTCTTAGTCGGATTTTCAATTTTTAGCCATAATTAAAAATAAAAGTAGGAAATATAATGTTTCTATCAATGAAAATATTATAAGTTTTCCATGAAATTATACAGTAAAAAGAAAAAACAATCCAGTTAAACTAAAATTTGAATACGTAAGACAAAAATGGGTATAATTTTTTTAATTTTTAATCTTATTTAACCTTAATAGTAGGAAAATATTTTTTCTCATTCTAACTCATGTTTTATAGAATACGTTTTTAATTTATCAGAAAAAAATAAACTTTTTAGAACGTAAGCTTTTAAAAAAAAAATCAATTAAAATAAAAATTTAATAAGAAAACAAGAAATATGTGCCAACTTTAGAGTCGCTTTTTTATTTTTTAGCCATAATTAAAAATAAAAGTAGAAAATATGTTGTTTCTATCATTGAAAATATTATAAGTTTTCTTTGAAATGATATAGTAAAAAGAAAAAAACTATACAGTTAAACTATAATTTGAATACGTAAGAGAGAAATACGTATCAAGTTCTAAATTTTTAATCATAATTAAACTTAACAGTAGGAAAGTATTTTCCTCATTCTAACTCATGTTTTATAGAATACGCTTTTAATTTATTAGAAAAAAAGAAATTTTTTACAACGTAAGCTTTTAAAAAGAAAAAAATCAATTAAAATAAAAATTTACTAAGAAAACAAGAAATATGTGCCAACTTTCTGAGTCCCTTTTTCAAGAAAAAAAAAATAAACCAGTTAGACAATAATTTGAATACGTAAGAGAGAAATGGATATCAAGTTTTTAATTTTTAATCTTATTTAATCTTAATAGTAGCAAAGTATTTTCCTCATTCTAACTCATGTGTTATAGAATACATTTTTAATTTATTATAAAAAAATAAATTATTTAGAACGTAAACTTTTAAAAAAAAAATCAATTAAAATAAAAATTTAATAAAAAAGCTCGAAATAGGAACCAACATTTTGAGTCGTTTTTCCAATTTTTAGACAAAATTAAAAAAAAGTAGGAAATATAATTTTTCCTTCATTGAAAATATTATAAGTTTTTTTTTGAAATTATACAGTAAAAAGAAAATAATTCAGTTAAACTATAATTTGAATAAATAAGGGAGAAATGGGTATCATGTTTTTAAATTTTTAATCTTATTTAACCTTAACAGTTGGAAAGTATTTTTCCTTATTCTAACTCCTGTATTATAGAATATACTTTTAATTTATTAGAAAAAAATAAATTTTTTAGAACGTAAACTTTTAAAAACACAAAAAATCAATTAAAATAAAAATTTAATAAAAAGTCCCGAAATAGGTACCAACATTCTGAGTCGCATTTTCAATTTTTAGCCATAATTAAAATTAAAAGTAGGAAATATATTGTTTCTGTCATTGAAATTATTATTAGTTTTCCATGAAATTATACAGTAAAAAGAAAAAATAATCCAGTAAACTATAATTTGAATACGTAAGAGAGAAATGCGTATCAAATTTTTAAATTTTTAATATTAATTAACCTTAAAAGTAGGAAAGTATTTTTTCTCATTCTAACTCATGTTTTATAGAATACGTTTTTAATTTATTAGAAAAAAATAAACTTTTTAGAACGTAAGCTTTTAAAAAGAAAAAAATAAATTAAAATAAAATTTTAATAAGAAAACAGGAAATATGTGCCAACTTTCTGATTCGCTTTTTTAATTTTTAGCCATAATTAAAAATAAAAGTAGGAAATATGTTGTTTCTGTCATTGAAAATATTATAAGTTTTTTTTTGAAATTATGCAGTAAAAAGAAAAAATAATATAGTTAAACTATAATTTGAATACGTAAGAGAAAAATGCGTATCAAGTTTCTAAATTTTTAATCATAATTAACCTTAACAATAGGAAAGTATTTTCCTCATTCTAACTCATGTTTTATAGAATACGTTTTTAATTTATTAGAAAAAAATAAATTTTTTAGAACGTAAGCTTTTAAAAGGAAAAAAATCAATTAATTTTTTTTAATAAGAAAACAAGAAATATGTGCCAACTTTCTGAGTCGCTTTATCAATTTTTAGCCATAATTAAAAATAAAAGTAGGAAATATATTTTTTCTGTCATTGAAAATATTATAAGTTTTCTTTGAAATTATACAGGTAAAAGAAAAATATAATCCAATTAAACTATAATTTGAATACGTAAGAGAAAAATGCGTATCAAGATTGTAAATTTTTAATCTTAATTAACCTTAACAGTAGGAAAGTATTTTTCTTCTTTAAAGTTTACGTTCTAATTTTTTTTTAATTAATTAAAAGCGTATGCTATAACACAGGTGTTAGAATGAGAAAAAAATACTTTCCTACTGTTACGGTTAAATTAGATTAAAAATTTAAAAACTTGATACCCATTTCTCTCTTACGTATTCAAATTATAGTTTAAGTGGATTGTTTTTTTTTTTTTACAGTATAATTTCAAGAAAAACTTACATTATTTTCAGTGATAGAGACAATATATTTCTTACTTTTATTTTTAGTTATGGCTGAAAATTCAAAAATCGACTAAGAATGTTGGTACCTATTTCTTGCTTTCTTATTAAATTTTTATTTTATTTTATTTTTTTCTTCTTTAAAGTTTACATTCTAAAAAAATTATTTTTTTCTAATAAATTAAAAGTGTATGCCATAACACATGAGTTAGAATTTGAAAAAATACTTTTCTACTGTTAAGGTTAAATAAGATTAAAAATTTAAAAACTTGATACCCGTTTCTCTCTTACGTATGCAAATTATAGTTTAACTGGATTGTTTTTCTTTTTACTGTATAATTTCAAGGAAAATTTTCAATGAAAGAAATAATATATTTTCTACTTTTATTCTTAATTATGGTTAAAAATTGAAAAAACGACTAAAAATGTTGGTACCTATTTCGGGATTTTTAATTAAATTTTTATTTTTAATTAATTTTTTTCTAATAAACTAAAAGCGTATGCTATAACAAAGGAGTTAGAATGAGAAAAAAATACTTTCCTACTGTTAAAGTTAAATAATATTAAAAGTTTTAAAAAAACTTGATACCCGTTTCTCTCTTATGTATTCAAATTATAGTTGAAGTGAATTGTATTTTATTTTAACTGTATAATTTCAAGAAAAACTTAAATTATTTTCAATGACATAAACAATATATTTTCTACTTTTATTTTTAATTATGTCTAAAACTTGAAAAAGCGACTCCGAATTTTGTACCAATTTTGGGCTCTTTTATTAAATTTTTATTTTAATTGATTATTTACTTTTTTAAAGTTTACGTCTTTAAATTTAATTTTTTTCTAATAAAATAAAAACGTATGGTATAACACAGGGGTTACAATGATGAAAAATACTTCCTACTGTTAAGGTTAAATAATATTAAATTTTTTAAAAACTTGATACTCGTTTCTCTATTATGTATTCAAATTATAGCTTAAATCGATTGTTTTTTTCTTTTTAGAGTATAATTTCAAGGAAAACTTAAATTATTTTCAATGATAGAGATAATATATTTCCTACTTTTATTTTTAGTTATGGATAAAATTCAAAAATCGACTCAGAATGTTGGTAACTATTTCTTGCTTTCTTATTAAATTTTTATTATAATTGAATTTTTTTCTTCTTTAAAGTTTACGTTCTATTTTTTTTTTCTTCTAATAAATTAAAAGCGTATGCTATAACATAGGAGTTATAATGAGAACAAATACTTTCATACTATTAATGTTAAATATGATTAAAAATTTAAAAATTTGATACCCATTTCTCTCTTACGTATTCAAATTATAGTTTAACTGTAATGTTTTTCTCTTTTTACTGTATAATTTCAAGGAAAACTTACATTATTTTCAATGAGAGAAATAATATATTTCCTACTTTTATTTTTAGTTATGGCTAAAAATTCAAAAACCGACTCAAAATATTGGTACCTATTTCTTGTTTTCTTATTAAAATTTTATAATAATTGATTTTTTTCTTCTTAAAGTTTACGTTCTAAAAAATTATTTTTTTCTAATAAATTAAAAGCGTATGCTATAGCACAACAATTAGAATGAGAAAAAAATACTTTCCTATTGTTCATGTTAAATAAGATTAAAATTTTAAAAACTTGATACTTGTTTCTCTCTTACGTATTCAAATTATAGTTTAACTGGATTGTTTTTTTCTTTTTACTATATAATTTTAGGTAAAACTTAAACTAATTTCAATGAGAGAAACAATATACTTCGTACTTTTATTTTTAATTATGACTAAAAATTGAAAAAACGACTCCGAATGTTGATACATATTTTTTGCTTTTTTATTAAATTTTTATTTTAATTGATTTTTTTCTTTTTTAAAATTTACGTTTTAAAAAAATTATTTTTTTCTGATAATTAAAAGTGTATGCTATAACATAGGAGTTAGAATGAGAAAAAATACTTTCATACTGTCAAGGTTAAAAAATATTAAAAATTTTAAAATCTTGATATTCGTTTCTCTCTTACGTATTCAAATTATATTTTTAACTGGATTATTTTTTCATTTTACTGTGTAATTTCTATTTAAACTTACATTATTTTCAATGAGTGAAACAATATATTTCCTACTTTTATTTTTAGTTATTGCTAAAAATTCAAAAACTGACTCAGAATGTTGGTTTCTATTTCTTGATTTCTTATTAAATTTTTATAATAATTAATTTTTTTCTTCTTTAAAGTTTACGTTCTAAAAAATTATTTTTTTCCAATAAATTAAAAGTGTATGTTATAACACAGAAGCTAGATTGAAAAAAAAATACTTTCCTACTATTAACGTTAAAGAAGATTAAAAATTTAAAAATTTGATACCCATTTCTCTATTGCGTATTCAAATTCTAGTTTAACTGGATTGTTTTTTTTTCTTTTCATATTATAATTTCAAGGAAAACTTGCATTATTTTCAATGATAGAGATAATATATTTCCTACTTTTATTTTTAATTATGGATAAAAATTGACAAAGCGACTCCGAATGTTGGTACTTTTTTCGGGCTTTTTTAATAAATTTTTATTTTAATTGATTTTTTTCTTCTTTAAAGTTTACGTTTTAAAAAATTAATTTTTTTATTTAAATTAAAAGCGATGCTATAACACAGGAGTTAGAATGAGAAAAAACACTTTCCTACTATTAAGGTTAAATAAGATTAAAAATTTAAAAACTTGATACCCGTTTCTCTCTTTCGTATTTAAATTATAGTTTAACTGGATTGTTTTTCCTTTTTACTGTATAATTTCAAGAAAAACTTACATTATTTTCAATGATAGAGACAATATATTTCCTACTTTTATTTTTAGTTATGGCTAAAAATTCAAAAACCGACTCATAATGTCGGTACCTATTTCTTGCTTTCTTATTAAATTTTTATTATAATTGATTTTTTTCTTCTTTAAAGTTTACATTCTAAAAGAATTATTTTTTTCTAAGAAATTAAAAGCACATGCTATAACACAGGAGTTAGAATAAGAAAAAATACTTGCATACTGTAAAGGTTAAATAAAATTAAAATTTTAAAAACTTGATTCCTATTTATTTCTTACGTATTCAAATTATAGTTTAACTGGATTATTTTTTCATTTTACTGTATAATTTCTAGTTAAACTTACATTATTTTCAATGAGTGAAACAATATATTTCCTACTTTTATTTTTAGTTATTGCTAAAAATTCAAAAATCGACTCAGAATGTTGGTACCTACTTATTGGTTTCTTATTAAATTTTTATAATAATTGATTTTTTTCTTCTTTAAAGTTTACGTTCTAAAAAATTATTTTTTTCTTATAAATTAAAAGCGTATGCTATAACACACAGAAGGTAGATTGAAAAAAAAATACTTTCCTACTATTAAGGTTAAATAGGATTAAAAATTTAAAAACTTGATACCCGTTTGTCTCTTACGTATTCAAATTATAGTTTAACTGGATTGTTTTTTTTTCTTTTTACTATATAATTTCAAGAAAAACTTACATTATTTTCAATGATAGAGACAATATATGTCCTACTTTGAGCTTTTTTATTAAATTTTTATTTTAATTGATTTTTTCTATTTAAAAGTTTACGCTCTAAAAAAATTATTTTTTTCTAATAAATTAAAAGTGTGTGCTATAACACAAGAGTTAGAATGAGGAAAAAAACTTTCCTACTGTTAATGTTAAATAAGATTAAAAATTTAAAAACCTGATACCTGTTTCTCTCTTACGTATTCAAATTATAGTTGAACTGATTATTTTTTCTTTTTACTATATAATTTCAAGGAAAACTTACATTATTTTCAATGAGAGAAATAATATATTTTCTACATTTATTTTTAATTATGCCTAAAACATGAAAAAGCTACTCGAATGTTGGTACAATTTCAGGCATTTTTATTAAATTTTTATTTTATTTGATTTTTTACCATTTTAAAGTTTACATCTTAAAAAATTTATCCTTTTCTAATAAAATAAAAGCTTATGATATAACACAACAGTTACAATGAGGAAAAATACTTTCATACTGTTGAAGTAAAATCATATTAAAAATTTAAAAAGTTGATACCTGTTTATCTCTGACGTATTCAAATTATAGTTTAACTGGATTGTTTTTTATTTTTACTGTACAATTTCAAGGAAAACTTACATTATTTTCAATGATAGAGACAATATATTTCCTACTTTTATTTTTAGTTATAGCTAAAAATTCAAAAACTGACTCAGATTGTTTGTACCTATTTCTTGCTTTCTTATTAAATTTAATTTTAATTGATTTTTTCTATTTAAAAGTTTAGGTTCTAAAAAAATTATTTTTTTCTATTAAATTAAAAGTGTGTGCTATAACACAGGAGTTAGAATGAGAAAAAAAATACTTTCCTACTGTTAATGTTAAATAAGATTAAAAATTTAAAAACTTAATAACCGTTTCTCTCTTACGTAATCAAATTATAGTTTGACTGGATTATTTTTTCTTTTTACTGTATAATTTCATGGAAAATTTACATTATTTTCAATGATAGAGACAATATATTTCCTACTTTTATTTTTAGTTATGGCTAAAAATTCAAAAACTGACTCAGAATGTTTGTACCTATTTCTTGTTTTCTTATTAAATTTTTATTTTAATTTATTTATTTTTTATTTAAAAGTTTACGTTTTAAAAAAAATTATTTTTTTCTAATAAAATAAAAATGTGTGCTATAACACAGGAGTTAGAATGAGGAAAAATACTTTCATACTGTTAATGTTAAATAAGATTGAAAATTTAAAAACTTGATACCTGTTTCTCTCTTACGTATTATAATTTAACTAGATTATTTTTTCTTTTTACTATATAATTTCAAAGAAAACTTACATTATTTTCAATGAGATAAACAATATATTTTCTAATTTTATTTTTAATTACGACTAAAAATTAAAAAAGCGACTTCGAATGTTGGTACTTATATCGGATTTTTTTATTAAATATTTATTTTAACTGATTTTTTTCTTTTTTAATGTTACGTTTTAAAAAAATTATTATTTTTTAATAAATTAAAAGCGTATGGTATAACACAGGAGTTAAAATGAGAAAAATACTTTCTACTATTAAGGTTAAATAAGATTAAAAATTTAAAAACTTGATACCCGTTTCTCTCTTACGTTTTCAAATTATAGTTTAACTGGATTGATTTTTCTTTTTACTGTATACTTTTAAGGAAAACTTAAATTATTTTCAATAATAGAGACAATATATTTCCTACTTTTATTTTTAGTTATGGGCAAAAATTCAAAAATCGACTTAGAATATTGGTAAATATTTCTTGTTTTCTTATTAAATTTTTATTATAATTGATTTTTTCTTTTTTAAAGTTTACGTTCTAAAAAAATTAATTTTTTTTAATAAATTAAAAGCGTATGGTGTAACACAAGAGTTAGAATGAGAAAAATACTTTCCTACTATTAAGGTTAAATAAAATTAAAAATTTAAAAACTTGATACCCATTTCTCCCTTACATATTCAAATTATAGTTTAACTAGATTGTATTTTATTTTAACTATATAATTTCAAGAAAAACATACATTATTTTCAATGGAGAAATAATATATTTCCTACATTTATTATTAATTATGCCTAAAACATGAAAAAGCGACTCCGAATGTTGGTACCAATTTTGGGCATTTTTATTAAATTTTTATTTTAATTGATTTTTTACTTTTTTTAAGTTTACGTTTGAAAAAATTTATTTGTTGCTAATAAAATAAAAGCGTATGATATAATACAATAGTTAAAATGAGGAAAAATACTTTCCTACTGTTGATGTAAAATGATATTAAAATTTTAAAACTTGATACCCGTTTCTCTCTTACGTTTTCAAATTATAGTTTAACTGGATTGATTTTTTTTTACTATTTAATTTCAAGGAAAATTTATATTATTTATATTTCCTATTTTTATTTTTAGTTATGGATAAAAATTTAAAAACTGACTCAGAATGTTTGTACCTATTTCTTGCTTTGTTATTAAAATTTTATTTTAATTGATTTTTTCTATTTAAAAGTTTACATTCTAATAAAATTATTTTTTTCTAATACATTAAATGTGTGTGTTATAACACAGGAGTTAGAATGAGGGAAAATACTTTTTTACTGTTAATGTTAAATAAGATTAAAAATTTTAAAACTTGATACATGTTTCTCTCTTACGTATTCAAATTATAGTTTAATTGGATTTTTTTTTTATTATATAATTTCAAGGAAAACTTATTTTATTTTCAGTGAGAGAAACAATATATTTCCTAATTTTATTTTTAATTATGGCTAAAAATTGAAAAAGCGACTCTGAATGTTGGTACATATTTAGGATTTTTTTTAAAAATTTTATTTTAATTGTTTTTTTTTCTTTTTTAAAGTTTACATTTTAAAAAAAAATTCTAATAAATTAAAAGCGTATGATATAATATAGGAGTTACAATAAGGAAAAATACTTTCCTACTGTTGATGTAAAATGATATTAAAATTTTAAAACTTGATACACATTTCTCCCTTACGTATTCAACTTATAGTTAACTGGATTGTTTTTTCTTTTTACTGTACAATTTTAAGGAAAACTTGCATTATTTTCAATTAGGGAAACAATATATTTCCTACTTTTATTTTTAAGTATGGCTAAAAATTTCAAAATCGACTCAGAATGTTGCTACCTATTTCTTGCTTTCTTTTTAAATTTTTATTTTAATTGAATTTCTCTTTTCAAAAGTTTACGTTCTAAAAAAAGTATTTTTTTCTAATAGATTAAAACCGTATGTTATAACACAAGAGTTAAAATGAGGTAAAATACTTTCCTACTGTTAAGGTTAAACAAGATTAAAAATTAAAAAACTTAACGCTCGTTTCTCTCTTACGTATTCAAATTATAGTTTAACTGCATTGTATTTTATTTTAACTGTATAATTTGAAGGAAAACATACATTATTTTCAATGAGAGAAACAGTATATTTCCTACGTTTATTTTTAATTATACCTAAAATATGAAAAAGCGACTCCGAATATTGGTACCGATTTCGGGCATTCTTATTAAATTTTTATTTTAATTTATTTTTACTTTTTTAAAGTTTACGTGTAAAAAATTTATTTTTTTCTAATAAAATAAAAGTGTATGATATAATACTGAAGTTACAATGAGGAAAAATACTTTCCTACTATAGAGGTAAAATGACATTAAAAATTTTAAAACTTGATACCCATTTCTCCCTTACGTATTCAAATTATAGTTTAACTGGATTGCTTTTTCTTTTTACTGTATATTTTCAAGGAAAACTTACATTAGTTTCAATGATAGAGACAATATATTTCCTACTTTTTTTTTAGTTATGGCTAAAAATTCAAAAACTGACTCATAATGTTTGTATGTATTTCTTGTTTTCTTATAAATTTTTTATTTTAATTGATTTTTTCCTTTTTAAAACTTTATGTTCTAAAAAAATTAATTTTTTCTAATAAATTAAAAGCGTAAACTATAACACAGGAGTTAGATTGAGGAAAAATACTTTCTTACTGTTAATGTTAAATAAGATTAAAAATTTAAAAACTTGATACTTGTTTCTCTCTTACGTATTCAAATTATAATTTAACTGGATTATTTTTTCTTTTTACTGTATAATTTCAAGGAAAACTTACATTATTTTCAATGAGAGAAGCAATAAATTTCCTAATTTTATTTTTAATTATGGCTAAAAATTGAAAAAGCGACTCCGAATGTTGGTACCTATTTAAGATTTTTTTATTAAAATTTTATTTTAATTAATTTTTTTCTTTTTTAAAGTTTACGTTTTAAAACAAAATTCTAACAAATTAAAAGCGTATGCTATAACAAAGAAGTTAGAATAAGAAAAAATACTTTCATACTGTTAATGTTAGATAAGTTTAAAAATTTAAAAACTTGATACCCGTTTCTCTCTGACGTATTCAAATTATAGTTTAATTGGATTGATTTTTCTTTTTACTGTATAGTTTGAAGGAAAACTTACCTTATTTTCAATAATAGAGACAATATGTTCCTACTTTTATTTTTAATTATGGCTAAAAATTCAAAAACTGACTCATAATGTTGGTACCTATTTCTTGCTTTCTTATTTAATTTTTATTATAATTGATTTTTTCTTCTTTAAAGTTTACGTTGTATAAAAAATAGTTTTTCTAATAATTAAAAGCAGATGCTATAAAACAAGAGTTAGAATGAGCAAAAATATTTTCCTACTGTTAAGGTTAAATAAGAATAAAAATTTTAAAAACTTGATACCTGTTTCTTTCTTACGTATTTAAATTATAGTTTAACTGGATTGTTTTTTCTTTTTACTGTATAATTTTAAGTTAAACTAACATTATTTTCAATGAGAGAAACAATATATTTCCTACTTTTATTTTTAATTATGGCTAAAAATTGACAAATCGACTCCGAATGTTTGTACCTTTTTCTGGCTTTTTATTAAAATTTTATTTCAATTGATTTTTTTTCTTTTTTAACATTTATGTTTTAAAGAAATTATTTTTTTCTAATAAATTAAAAGCGTATGTTATAACACAGGAGTTAGAATGAGGAAAAATACTTTCTTACTGTTAAGGTTAAATAAGATTAAAAATTGAAAAACTTGATACCTGTTTCTTCCTTACGTATTTAAATTATAGTTTAACTGGATTGTTTTTTCTTTTACAGTATAATTTTAAGTTAAACTAACATTATTTTCAATGAGAGAAACAATATATTTCCTACTTTTATTTTTAATTAAGGCTAAAAATTGACAAATCGACTCCGAATGTTTGTACCTTTTTCTGGCTTTTTTATTAAATTTTTTATTTTAATTGATTTTTTTTCTTTTTTAACATTTATGTTTTAAAGAAAAATTATTTTTTTCTAATAAATTAAAAGCGTATGTTATAACACAGGAGTTAGAATGAGGAAAAATACTTTCTTACTGTTAAGGTTAAATAAGATTAAAAATTGAAAAACTTGATACCTGTTTCTTCCTTACGTATTTAAATTATAGTTTAACTGGATTGTTTTTTCTTTTACAGTATAATTTTAAGTTAAACTAACATTATTTTCAATGAGAGAAACAATATATTTCCTACTTTTATTTTTAATTAAGGCTAAAAATTGACAAATCGACTCCGAATGTTGGTACCTTTTTGGGCTTTTTTATTAAATTTTTATTTTAATTGATTTTTTTTCTTTTTTAACATTTATGTTTTAAAGAAATATTTTTTTCTAATAAATTAAAAGCGTATGTTATAACACTGGAGTTAGAATGAGAAAAATACTTTTCTACTATTAAGGTTAAATAAGATTAAAAATTGAAAAATTTGATATCCGTTTCTCTCTTACGTATTCAAATTATAGTTTAACTGGATTGTTTTTTTTCTTTTTACTGTATAATTTCAATGAAAACTTACATTATTTTCAATGGTAGAGACAATATATTTCCTACTTTTATTTTTAGTTATGGTTAAAAATTCAAAAACTAACTGAGAATGTTTGTACCTATTTCCTGTTTTCTTATTAAATTTTTATTTCAATAGATTTTTTTTCTTTAAAACTTACATTTTAAAAAAATTATTTTTTTCTAATAAAATAAAAGTGTGTGCTATAACACAGGAGTTAAAATGAGGAAAAATACTTTCCTACTATAAAGTTAAATAAGATTAAAAATTTAAAAACTTGATACCTATTTCTCTTTACGTATTCAAATTATAGTTCAAGTGGATTGTGTTTTTTCTTTTTACTGTATAATTTTAAGGAAAACTTACAATATTTTGAATGAGAGAAACAATATATTTCCTACTTTTAGTTTTAATTATAGCTAAAAATTGAAAAGGTGACTCCGAATGTTGGTGCCTATTTCGGTTTTTTTATTAAAATTTTATTTTAATTGATTTTTTTCATTTTTAAAGTTACGTTTAAAAAAAAAATATTTTTTTCTAATAAATTAAAAGTGTATGCTATAACACATGAGTTAGAATGAGGAAAAATACTTTCCTACTGTTAAGGTTAAATAAGAATAAAAATTTAAAAACTTGATACCATTTTCTCTTTACGTATTCAAATTATAGTTTAATTGGATTGTTTTTTTCTTTTTACTATATAATTTCAAGGAAAACTTACATTATTTTCAATGAGTGAAACAAGAGATTTTCTATTTTTTTTAATTATGGCTAAAAATTCAAAAACTGACTCAGAATGTTGGTAACCTATGTTGCTTTCTTATTAAATTTTTATTATAATTTATTTTTTTCTTCTTTAAAGTGTAAGTTCTAAAAAAATTAATTTTTTCTAATAAATTAAAAGCGTAAGCTACAATACAGGAGTTAGACTAAGAAAAAATACTTTCTTACTCTTAAGGTTAAATAAGATTAAAAATTTAAAAAATTTGATACCCAATTTCTTTCTTACGTATTCAAATTATAGTTTAACTGGATTTTTTTTTCTTTTCACTGTATAATTTCAAGGAAACATACATTATTTTCAATGAGAGAAGCAATATATTTCTAATTTTATTTTTAATTATGGCTAAAAATTGAAAAAGCGACTCCGAATGTTGTACCTATTTAAAATTTTTTATTAAATTTTTATTTTTAATTAATTTTTTTCTTTTTTAAAGTTTACGTTTTAAAACAAAATTCTAACAAATTAAAAGCATATGCTATAACAAAGGAGTTAGAATAAGAAAAATTACTTTCATACTGTTAATGTTAGATAAGATTAAAAATTTAAAAACTTGATACCCGTTTCTCTCTGATGTATTCAAATTATAGTTTAAGTGGATTGTTTTTTCTTTTTACTGTATAATTTGAAGGAAAACTGACCTTATTTTCAATGATAGAGACAATATGTTTCCTACTTTTATTTTTAATTATGGCTAAAAATTCAAAAACTGACTCAAAATGTTGGTACCTATTTCTTGCTTTCTTATTTAATTTTTATTATAATTGATTTTTTTCTTCTTTAAAGTTTACGTTATAAAAAAATATTTTTTCTAATAAATTAAAAGCGATGCTATAAAAGAAGAGTTAGAATGAGAGAAAAAATATTTCCTACTGTTAAGGTTAAATAAGAATAAAAATTTAAAAACTTGATACCTGTTTTTCTTTACGTATTTAAATTATAGTTTAACTGGATTGTTTTTTCTTTTACAGTATAATTTTAAGTTAAACTAACATTATTTTCAATGAGAAAAACAATATATTTCCTACTTTTATTTTTATTATTGCCTAAAAATTCAAAAACCGACTCGAATGTTGGTACCTTTTTCGGGCTTTTTTATTAAATTTTTATTTTAATTGATTTTTTCTTCTTTAACATTTATGTTTTAAAGAAATTATTTTTTTCTAATAAATTAAAAGCGTTATGTTATAACACAGGAGTTAGAATGAGGAAAAATACTTTCCTACTGTTAAGGTTAAATAAGATTAAAAATTGAAAAACTTGATATCCGTTTCTCTCTTACGTATTCAAATTATAGTTTAACTGGATTATTTTTTTTCTTTTTACTGTATAATTTCAAGGAAAACTTACATTATTTTCAATGATAGAGACATATATTTCATACTTTTATTTTTAGTTATGGTTAAAAATTCAAAAACTAACTGAGAATGTTTGTACCTATTTTTTGTTTTTCTTATTAAATTTTTATTTCAATATATTTTTTTCTTTTAAAACTTTACATTCTAAAAATATTTTTTTCTAATAAAATAAAAGTGTGTGCTATATAACACATGAGTTAAAATGAGAAAAAATACTTTCCTACTGCAAAGTTAAATAAGATTAAAAATTTAAAAACTTGATACCTATTTCAAATTATACGCTCTAGAAAATTTATTTTTTTTCTAATAAATTTAAAGACGTACTATAACATATGAGTTAAAATGAGGAAAAATACTTTCATACTGTTAAGGTTAAATAAGATTAAAATTTTAAAAACTTGAAACATATTTCTCTTTTATGTATTCAAATTATAGTTTAACTGTATTGTTTTTTCTT